>JANBVN010000119.1:0-100532 GCA_030052785.1 Coniochaeta hoffmannii | reverse complement strand
TAACCCTAACCCTAACCCTAACCCTAACCCTAACCCTAACCCTAACCCTAACCCTAACCCTAACCCTAACCCTAGCCGACTAGCTATAAGGCTAAGGCCGACTACCCTTATACTAGGGCCGATTACTCTTAAGCTAAAGCTACCTAACTTTAAGACTAAGGCCGACTACTTTTATACTAGGGCCGACTACCCTTAGACTAGGGCCGACCGCCCTAGGGCTAAGGCCACGCCTTTAGACTAGGGCCAACCGCCCCCAGCCCTAGTCCTAAGGCCGCCTGGTAATTATATATAGGGTTCTCCTACTACTACTTATGTAGATAAATACTACTGTTACGTAGCTAAACCTAGCTAGGTGGCAGCTAGGTTTAGTCGGTGATAGTATAGTTAAAGTTAACGATCCTAGCGAAGAATACAACGATAGGTACGACGACGAGTACTACAACGAGTTCTCTAGCGGAAGAGACAAATACTAGGACTATTAAATAGAGGACTCTTTAAAGGAGATTACTAGTAGGACACTAGCTTATTAAAGTGTATAAGAGGCACTTGTTACTAGTCAAATGGCTAACCTTATCTAAATTTAAGCTAAAGTTACGCCTCTAGCTCTACTATATATAGAGCTCCTATATAAGCTCGATTCTTACGAGTTTATCAATCAATTCTACTATATTTTACAAACTGTCGTGTAATAGATTACTTTGTTTGCTTTGTTTACTAATACCTAATAGTCGACTACAAGTATTACTACACTTAGTAATTCCAACAATACTTATATTAATTCTCAGACCTTGAAAGTTCTCCTATCTTGTTAATTAAAAACTATCTAGTCCTTAACCTCTGAAGATTATAATAGTAGTTAGGTAAATGGGTAGTTAAATCCCTACTAAAGCACTTTACAATGAGCGTTAAGTCCATGCATTAGAGACTACTAGAAAACCCATCTGGTAGGACGTGCGATTTGATTGTATGCAGCAGTGGAGCCTTTGCGTTTAATTGGCTGCAGCCTGCGTGGGATATTACCACACTTAACATTGCTGAAATGGTGGGCTGAGAACCTGAGACTAGAATAAGGTCAGCCGCATTTGCATTGCTGGAATTCCCTTTGTTAGCTAGCCATTAAAACTGCTAGTTGTCAATAGTGTCAAACTTTTTCTTCGTCGTCGCTGACTATTGAGACGCTAAGGCATCAATAGTGGATAGACTAGGACAGTTGCTTTGTTCCGCAGAGCCACTAATCTCAGGGCTGAGAACCCGACGACAAGACGGTATCACGCTCGATTCCTTACTAGGATTTTACCTATAAGCACTTGGTTTCAAGGAGGCAGTTCGCTCTTTAGTCTGTCTCTTACACACACGTTTACCACTACATCTTAACATACTGCCTCTTAAGCCCCAGGCATCTCATCAAAGCCGCCGTCAAGATGCTTCAACTGCTTAAAACAAGTGCCATGTTGGCTATCTTAGCCATCCTATCTATATCAGCCGGCACGGTTACGGCGTCTCCATATCTCCTCGACTCGCGTACGCTGCAAGCACGCTGGACCTACGACGTTTGCAATAACTGCTCATTGTACGACCTTGCCGCGCCGGACAAGAACACTTTCAACGATGGGCCGCTTGGCAACTATCATGCTACTCGCACCTATGACCTCTGCCTCGGGGGCCCTGCAGCCTGCAATGTCAAGTCTAAGGTGACACTGGACTTTCAGGGCCTGAATTTGTACTTCAATTTCTCCCGCTGGCCCACCGGATACAACTACCAGGATGCTGGAGTGTTCCTGGCGCCGATGGGTGTCGGATATGGGCCATCCTTTCTTTCGCCGCCTACCGATGTGACGCCTTCGTACCCGTGCTCCGTCAACCTTGACGGTAGCGCAACGTGCGTCGTATCCTTCTCCGCTCTGACCGGC
This sequence comes from Coniochaeta hoffmannii, assembly GCA_030052785.1. Taxonomy (NCBI): domain Eukaryota; kingdom Fungi; phylum Ascomycota; class Sordariomycetes; order Coniochaetales; family Coniochaetaceae; genus Coniochaeta; species Coniochaeta hoffmannii. The sequence goes on along the minus strand of JANBVN010000119.1, from coordinate 98,622 downwards.
ACGAGCAGTAGCGATGCTGCGGTCCTTTTCAAGGCCATGTGCCCCCTCGGCGCCAAGCAGGCTCTCGATTTCTACATTGCCTTTTCGGGATCGGTAATACACTCGTCGGGAACAACATCACCCTTCAGCCAACAGTATCCTTGCACCAGCTTCTCCTCCGGCCAATGTACCAGCTACTGTACCTCGTGCATGTACGCCGAAATGTCGTACCGCTGTTCCAAGTGCTATGTTCCCTGCCCTTCTACGACGTCTACCAGCTCTACTAGTAGCTCTTCTACCAGCACTGCTAGCACCGAATCCTCGACCAGTACAACCAGCACCAGCACCACCAGCACCACCAGCACCACCAGCACCACCAGCACCACCAGCACCAGCACCAGCACCAGCAGCACCACCAGCACCACCAGCACCACCAGCACCACCAGCACCACCAGCACCACCAGCACCACCAGCACCACTAGCACCGAATCCTCGACCACCACAACTTCCGCCACTCCCACACCCACGCCTTGCGACTACGGGACCGCTTTCGGCTACCAGGACCAAGGCCACAGCTATACCCTCGACAGCCAATCTCCCCTGCCTCAGGGGTGCAACCGGTGGGGTTGGTACGAGACGCCGACCGCGGCTGAGCTGCAAACAGGAATCAGTGGGATCCTATACGTGGGTGCGGGACGGAACGACCTGTCCAAGGCTATCAATGTCGGGAGCTGGTCAGCAATCGAGGTCGGCGGGCTGGTCAGCGTGACGTACACCGTCACGCCGCCCTACTCACTGAGTGAAGTGCACGTCGATCTAGACTGTCTGCCTATGGACAAGTGCGCCCCGGGTGCCTACACCTTTGGTCAGACGTTTTCCGGCGCCGGTGTAGCGGCTTATACTACCGCGCCTGGCATACCTTTCCCCGTGTGCCCGGCGGGCCACAGGCCGTACCTTACTGTTCATGCCAGTATCCTCGTAACCTCGATAACGACTTGCTCGCTACCTGTTGCATCATGATTATATAAATATATGAATCAAGGATGGTAGCACCTATTGTATGGTAGAGGTTTATCATAGCGTCTAAGTATATAACTATATTAGTCCAAAACAATATATCTATATTTACCGAGTTACGTTTTAAGATGTCCTTCTCAAGTGTGTAAATATCTTCGCTACTATTCAGCTAGTAGTTAAGCTAGTACTTAGCATGTAAAGAGATATGCTAGGCAAGAAGTATTTAGTAATGCATGTTTCTTAAATGTTTACTAGAGAGTTCGGGGGGAATTATATAGTTGCTACATGCTATACTAGATAGTTATTTGATCTGAGTCCTCCTGCTAAATGCTAGGGCTGTCGGGTAAATCAGTCCTCGGCACTTGCTATATAAGTACATCTCGGATATATTATACAGACTATAAGGGCTGAGTTATCGTATATGAAATCCTGGAACTAACACCTTAGCAGTACTGTAATGCCGTCCTATATGCATTTGCCTTTCTTTAACACTACTTACGCGGCAGCGTTAGTGGAATGTTATCCTACTTGGGTCGTCTGGCTGGGATTGTTGCACCACATGGTGGTAAACGGTTCCTAACAGCGAAAAGCTCTAGCATACTATAGCTTGGAGCCGGTAGGATATGGCTTTCTGCCTTAATGATAGTCTTCCTGCCGGTTGAGATGAGTAATAGGCAGAGGTTCTAACCCTGCGGACTGGTTCGGAAGCCGAGACGTGGTTTAGAGAGGAGTCATCACTACTAACCTACTACTAGCGCTTTACGACAGATGCTAGCATACGATATTAAGGGGCTGTATGGACAGAATGTAGTAGTGACTCAGCGCAGCAGCAAGATAATCATTGACACAAATGACGCAATCTTAACCTATTGATGCAATTGCAGTACTACCTTAATATTTAGAGGCAATGTAGGACTAGTAATAAGTCCTTAGTGTTTGGTAATAGGTACGAGTTTGCCCACTTCCGTTGTACAGATAGCTTTAGAGCATCGCTAATAGGAGCTAGATACGCATGTTCAATGCAGCAAGGCGATTATAGCGACCAATTACATAGGAAACTCGACACACTGCAACAAAGTGCTTTAGACAAAGATACATATCTTGGACACGCATTGAGGATCGTCTCTACTCCAGTAGCTATACAGTCTACGGCCGGTGTTGTACGAAATACGGACTTTCCTTCAGCGCTAGCTCACCGAAACCGAACTCGCATTCTGTGTTCCGGGAAGGCTGCACTGCGTCGTTCCCTTTCCCAATGCTAGATGACATGGACGACTTATAGCTATTTCTCCGAGACATGGCAAGGATACAGACGAATCCCTTGCCAAACAGCTAAGAAGCATTGGACGGACACCAAGTCGGGTCGTGCCGCTCATACAAAACCTTTCTTAGGGCATAACTGTCTAGGCTACAGCTTGGCGCTTCATCATCATGGTGCCGGACATATGCCCTAGCTTCGTGTTAGAGAGGCGAACTTGAGGTGAACAATGCGCTAACAGAGGCTTCAAACATATCATTCGGAACCGCAATAAGCTAACTACAACGCGAAGTTCTGTCATGAGCATACGTCTCGCAAGACCAATTGTCCAGTGTCCATCCTTGAGTGCACCGCCTACATTAGAACGTGTACTTGAAGCCGGGGTATCCCTCAATCTGTTTTCCGCCACGATCCACGCGCTTGTTTGCGCGGTAGAACTTGAAGCTGAGCATGCCAACAATGACGATCATGAGGGCATTCGCAATCATGCAGGCCAGAATCCCGGGTTTGTATCCGGGCTTATCAGCAGGCCGGAACACGGTGGTGCCGATGATGCCGCCAATGGCACCCCCTCCAATAAGAGTGGCGGATGTAAAAGCGCGCTTCCACTGGCCCCGAATATTGTTGGATTGATAGGTGAGAAGCACGGGGCAGTTGGCATTGCATGCGATCGTTGCAAGGAAGACACCGAAGTACCGGACGCCGCTAGGCTTGACGTAGCCCAAGAGGCCGAGTCCGATCATGCCTAGAAGGTGCAGAGATGTCAGTCAATGTTGCGCCATGTGTTGGAGTTGATGGTGACGACTGGGGAAAACATACCGATGCAGCAGTTGAACACGATGATGGGGCCGCGGATATGCCATTTGTCACCATAGTAACCCTGAATGACCATGACCACAGCCGCGGCGACGTATGGAGGGGCAACGAGACACTGAGCCCGCGCGACATCAAAGCCCAAGCCACCCTGGAGAATGATAGGAAGGAAGTAGGCAATGGCATAGGTGTTGGTAGTCGTCAGCATGTAGAGCCAAGCAAAGCCCCAGACCTTGCTGTCCAGGCCGTGACGCAAGTAGGAGCCCAAGTGGAAGGGGACTGTCTCGACATCGTTGCGGTCATGATCAATCCGTGCCACGACGAGGTCTGCTTCTTTCTGAGACAGGAAGCTCCAAGACTTGGGAGAATTCTCCGGGAAGTCGACGATGAGGAGATACGCCACGAAAGCTAGAACGCATGTCAAGGCGCCTTCAAGCTGAACAGAGACAGCCGTTAGCATCGGCGGCATTCAAGCAGGGGTTGGGAAACAGGACGAAGAATGATGGGGCAGTGTTACGGGAGGAACATACGATGAAGATCCACCTCCAGCCGTCCAAGCCAGACAAGCCATCCATCTGCTGGATCCCGTAGGCAAGAATGCCCCCAAAGCCAGACGCCATGCTTCCGATAAGATAGAAGCCGGCGTTGCGCTTCTGGAGTTCGTACCGTGGATACCAAGTGCTGAGCAGGTAGACACATCCAGGGTAGAATCCAGCTTCGAAGACACCGAGGATGACACGCAGGACGGCCATGACCTGCCATGAGTGGACGAAACCGAAGCCCTACCAAGACTCGTTAGTGAACTGAGAAGTGACCACGCCGAGTATGTGCTTACAATCATGACGACTCCCCATGCGAAGACGATGAACGACAGAAAGATGCGTGGTCCAATCTTTCTAATCAACACAGTCGCCGGCGGTTGACCGATAGCATAGGTAAAGAAGAAAACCAGCGAGACGATTGTGTAGGCGTTATTGTGAGCGTTCATGTTCAGGTCCGTCTGCATTCTACACATGCACGTCAGTACCTCACTCGTTACTTGCCAGAATGTCTCGGGTGTGACTTACCCAGCAACAGAAGCCGCGCCCAGGTTCGTGCGATCCAGGAGACTGATCATGTACATGCACCCAAGAGTGAGGACCAGCCGGAGGTCGATGCGACGGTAGATCTTTCTCTGCTCCTTGAGAGTGAACGCATTGATCCGTGGATCCGTGTCATAACTGAACGGCTTCTTGATGTCATGTTCTTCGACCTGCTCCAAGTCTGGCGCCGGCTTCTCCACGTCGTGCGCAGTACCGTGGTCGGCCATGGTCAGGTCCGTTCTTTGTGGTCAACGACTTGGGTGGTTGGTGTGTGGTGGGATAATGCCTCAACGCTGGGTATAACGTGTGCTCAAGGACTTGCCTTCCGGAAGTGCTGAACAGCTCGATACTTTGAGAGGGAGATGTTGTGGGAAGTGTGATCAACATTCGGTGGCTGTCCCGTCTTCTTATATCCCAAGATACCACCCTAGGCCGGGCTACCATGCTTGCCAAGGTAGTGTGGGGCTGCTCATTCCCCCGCATTTGCGCACCGATAATCGCGAGCGGTCTGGGAACACCTTCTTGGTAGCAGTCTGGGGCAGGTCTGGGGGCGGAAACTTTTGCGCGGAGACCGCATCAGACAATGCTAGCCTTGTTAGGCAATAGCAGTCCAGCAGTCGACACAAGTGCGCCACACGGTAAGCTTAAATCAGCCTTTCCTGCACGCGAAAAATATTGTATCAGCGGCAAGGATTGGCTGGCCGCTCGAGAACCAACACTTAAGCTGAGCGAAGAAGTAGCATTGCACACGGTATACAATAGTTGAGGTCGAGTCCGTAATCGAAGGTAAATACTCCAAGATGGATGTCCCTTGCGCAAGACACGGACTCTGATAGTGGACATGGATCCCGGCAGGATCGCATTCATTTCCAGCGCCAATCGAGATGTGTGTTGCGCTGACATGCTTCTCGACTGAGCCCTGGTATCCAGCCATTCAGAACGGCGCAAAGACATGAGGAATGAGAGAAGTGGAGACGGCAGTTATATGTCAAGATACCAATAACATGGACCTCCAGCTCCGAAGATGTTGTCCAACGTTACATTGGAGAAGACATCCCCGCCCGGCGCTTTGACATTTGGTGATCGTCCAAAAGCAGGCGGACAGCAGGACACTTCGCTCGCATATGGTACGCCATATCTACCTACCTTATCTATCGGGATCTGAATCACAGCGGAACGCCCGTTGCAATGAGCAATCCCATCTCCTTCGAACTGGGAAGCTTACTGTAAGGCACATCTGCTCGCTTTGCATAGCGGAGGAGCAACGATTACTCTGCTTCGAGAATCAGGCGATATTTACTGGTGAACCCCGTGGGGAATGTCAAACTAGGCAATTGGCGTCTTCGATAGCTTGATGTGAAGTTAGCGTGGCACTTTACCACTTTCCGAGGTGGAGCGCACCACAACATTGGTAACTCACCCCTTGCTAGCTCTGCACCATCTGCAAGATCGGTACCCACTTACGGCTAGACAGCACTTAAGACCGAGGACTTGACGGCTATTTCAAGAACCGAGGGCCGATTTACAACCGGGACCTAACTAAACGGCGGGACCAGCCGCTGCGCCAATATTTGGGGAAGATGCGGCTGACATGGTTGAGCAACAAGCAACTGGAGACTTGTACCTAGCCAGAGACGGCTTAGACTCCCCCAGCAGAGTTGAAATGCATGCTGCTACTGTGTCTCCCCATACCCCAGTTTTGAACACCGAAATGCTACTGGTCTCTTGTTCTCTTGGCTCCTAAACGACGATGCCCTAGATGCGTATCCCCCCACACACGACGACCCGGGGGTTGGGTCCTCTTGAGGACATTCCAGGCGTCCTGCATTAGTCCGCTTTGTTTTTCACCGAAAGCGGCTTCCCAAGCTTAAGCCTTTTTTTTTTTTTTTTTCTCCTTTCTAACTTACTAAATAAGGTAGAGTCTTAAAGCGTTAAGATGTTGTAATAGCTACATTTAGAACTTTCCGATGTATTGCTCTTCCCCGCTGTCAGGGCCTCCGAGTCTCAGCCTCCAATGAGAAGGTACTCCAATCCACTCCGCCGCGTACTCGGTCTCTATACTCCCCTCGAGAGGCCTCGCAGCGTGGACTCTTCCATCTGATAGCCGCCTGCTTTCTTGAGCTTGTTAAGGATCCCAAAACCTGTCAGTACCCAGCACGCGTTGGGAATATACAAATTCCCGCGCCAATTGCGTCAATCTCCGGTGTCCGCTCAAGAACCGTATTTTTAAGGGAGGATTTGCTTTGCGACAGGCATGGCACAGGCAAGTCCGCCGATTCCCGCACCGACTATGGCAACGTGGAGAGTTCAAATTTTTTTTTTTTTTTTTTTTTTTTTGATCCCTGCACGGTTATATTGGTTCACCTCCAGAGTTAGCACATGCCATGATTACAGATTACTGAGCCTTGAAGTTGCTGTAGGATTGACCGTCAATGGGTGCTGTTGAGGCGGAATGATGGCGGCCGGTACACGCTACCTGGAGACACGGTATGTCTAGCATACCTTATCCACACACGGCTAACACTGCCGCACATCGTATTAGCAGCGAGCTAGCCATCAGCTGTGCAATTTTGAATATCCTCACGTATACCCGTGTCTCGTGTCTCGCGACTCGGTACCTCCACCTCGGGTGTTATAGAGCTCTTGTGCTCCAACCGGCTATCAGTGCTAGGCTGCATTACACCTTTGTTGCTTGTACACGCGACAGTCTTTGCAACGGACCTCCAGGCTCCTCTGCTGCCACTTCGGACAGCTTAAGTGGACTCGCGAGAGGCCACGAAACTATATTTCCATCAGCACTCCCCTCGCTAATCAGCTATTTGCGCGCTATACTGTTCACTTTCCTCTCCAGAGGTAATCTTATCAGACTTTCACGGGATCCAATTGTTCGGGTGCCGGCCGCAACGGCCATAAGTCCCCCTCCGGCGGAGCTGGGGGCCTGTCCACTACGGCCTTCGATGCCTCGTGACCGGCACAAGCCACCGCGCGGATAATATCAGAAGCGGCATATTCTCTAAATTGAAGTTCCGGATGGCCCCAGGGTGCGCTGCCAGTTGCTGCAGGAATAATGTACTCAATGGCCGTGGTGATCCCCTGCCCCTTGGGACCCTTGTACGACCACAAATCTTCCCCGACCTTCTGAGCAACAAGGGCAAGCCGTATACGTGCCAGCAGTGTAAAGGTTGAGTAGTGCCAGCTCCTAGTCCGGCGAAGCTCGCCCGGTAGTGACCCGTCGGGCTGTATCGTCTCGTCGAAGTGCTGCTTGGCCTACTCGGCCTCTTTCTTCACTTGCTCATGGTCGCCGAAAGAGAGCGTAATGGCTCCGACTAACATGGCAGCGAAGCTCCTATGATTATTTTTCTGGGTATGCTCTTGCTGTCCGAATGAGCTGTTGACCAGCCATCCGAGAAACTCGACGTTCCACTCCCGAAAACTTGTCATGTCTTCCGTCGTCCACCCCGGTGCCGAACCGCCTGATATCGCGCCAGTTGCCAAGACTGCAGCAGTATCCAAGATACTAGAGTACCATTGCGAGAAGTCGATGATCCCAATATGCCGCCCTGTGTTTGCAAAAGGTATGAGCTGTGTATGGTCGAGGTTCGGGTTCATGCGTGTGGCGGGTGTGATGAACCACGTCCGAATGATGTTGCCAGCATGCTTGGAGTATGTTCTGTCGCCGCTATAGAACTATGCTAGAGCCAGTGTGTAAGAGGAGAGAAACACTTTCTCCACGTAAACACGGTCCGTGTATTCGAGCACCTCAGGGTTCTTCTACCCGTCACGCTCCACATAGGGACTGCCGTCCGGAGTGTCTGATGGCCACCAATATGGAGCTTGGCTGCTGTAGTCATGCACGTTTCCACTGGGCTATGTCTTCGTCTTGGCCATTACAGGCCATGGCCTTCCTTGAGCCACGCGGTGGCTTGCCTTTCCAGTGTTTCCTTGGCGGCCTAAAGGGCTGAGTCTTCGCCGTTGAGGAGGCGTCTCTGCGCGTCTGCCAACATAGCGCCTTCTAGAACGACCGTCTGCGGATATGACATCGTGAGTTTGTTCTACCAGCTCTGGCATGGGGGGAGCAGCAAAATGCCGTGGAAAAAGTGGACAAACGTGACCGAGGGATGTTAAGCGTCCGGTTCCTTTACTATGTGCCCGTCCTCTTATCAAACTTGGAGCTGGGATACCGGTGTCTGTACCCAAGGTTTCTGGCTACCGGAACTGCCAAGCCGTGACGCCGTTAAACCCGGGAGTAAGGCCGGTGGTAGGCCCACCGTCCCTACCACAGCGGAACATCGGGAGAACAGTAGCCCGCATACAATCGGGCACCGCTCCGTCGGCAATAACACTGGAATGTGCGTCGGTACGTATGATGGTTGGTAGTCGAGTTTCGGGCTGAACTCTGGACTCTCACCTACTCCCGCCAAGCCAAATACCTGGGAACCTCGGTTCAGTGCGTTAGTATTACATATTGAGGAGCGGTTTGCCCTGCAGTTGGGGCCTGAAGCCGCTCTATAGCCGCCTCTTCATAAGCTCAATCTTGCGAAGAACATGAGCGACGAACCCGACTTGTTATCGGAAGACTCCGGCGCCGGCTACCAAGTACGTTCTGCTCCACTGGCCAGCCCGGTCTCTGAGATGAGCAATCCCGAGGAGGGTTCGAAGACGGCCGCACAACTTTCGAAGCCCAGCGTGGCGGTTGGATTTGGTGACCTCTTTAGCGAAAATGTGGCAGCTAAGATATGGAGAGTAGCCATGGCGTACATTGAAGAGAATGTGGGTACCCAACAACCGGTCATATCGGTCGCGGCAGATCTGTTGACAATATCCTTGGCAGCCGGGCTTTGAGACGTATCCCGAGTACATCCTCCCGCTAGGAGCAGCAGACGGCAGATATCTCTCCAAGCCAGCAACGTTCTGGACATGCGGATTCTTTCCAGCTAGTCTATACTGCCTGCTCGAACGACTCAGACGTCATCCCGAAGGGATACCCCGACCACCGCAATTGAGCGCCTCGGGGTTCCATGACCAGCTGCTGGAGCTATGTCGGACATGGTCGGCGCCATTGCATGCTCAAGCAATGAGGACCAACTCGCATGATCTGGGATTTATCATGCGGTCGTTGAGGATGGATTGGGAACTGAATGGCACAGAAGCCAGTCTCAGATCATGCATAATAGCAGCTAAAAGCCTAGCAACCCGTTACGACGACAGGGTGGGCGCTATACGAAGCTGGGACAAGGCGGTGAGCCACAGTTATGAGATCGTGGATAAGGAGAAGAACTTTCTGATCATCATCGACAGCATGTGCAGTGAGTGACTCGTCGCTCTGCACGCTAAGAATCCGACCTCGGTTAACAAGAGATGTGGCAGATATGGACCTCCTCTTCTACGCCGCCCACAACTCACCCAACCCCAAACTCGCTTCCATCGCCACCAGGCACGCCCATACTGTGCTTCGCACAATCGTCCGCGCCGATAGTTCAACATACCACGTTGCCAACCTTGATCCAGTGAACAACGGCGCCGTCAAGTGGCAGATGACTCATCAAGGCTACTCCGACTCCAGCACCTGGACCCGCGGTCAGGCCTGGGCGATCCTCGGCTTCGCCCAAACATATATGTGGACCAAGGAGGCCACCTTCCTGTCAGCAGCACAGCGGCTAGCCGACTACTTCCTGCGTCGACTCGCGGAGTCGGCCGCCCAGAGCAACAGGAACGTGCCAGTCTGGGACTTCGACGCTCCTCCGGGAGAGGACATGGACGCGAACGGCCAACCGCTACGCGACACTTCTGCCGGCATGATTGCGGCTAACGGACTATTGCTTCTGCATCAGGCGCTGCAAGGCGTCAAGTCGGGCCGGGGCTCGGTATATCTAGAGGCCGCGCTACTAATCGTGTCGGACACGATCGCCTACTCGGTGGATAGGACTGATAAGGCTAGCTTCTTTGTCGACAAGGGCGGTAAGGCCCGGGTTGCGCCGGGGACTTGGGATGCGATCTTGAAGCACTCGACGGCGAACAATAATGCGTATGCCTTGATGCGGTACCGTGACCTTGGGCTGGTGTATGCTGATTATTATTTCCTCGAGTTTGGAAACAAGCTTTTACGGATGGGATTTGTTTGAAACTGTGATAGGAGCTGACTAGCAGCACTCCGCTCAACAACAGAGTTCTCTGCAGATATGCCAGATGAGGCAAGCGAGGTACAGCCTCATGACATCATGTTCAGTCCATTTCCGCCATCGAAGAACTCGGCGCCGTCAAGCCGTATCACGCGATCCATCTGTAGGAATTGGTGCTCGAGAAGCATCTGCGACATTGCTGCTAGTTCGTCCTCTTCAGAGAGGCTAGGTTGCGGCGGTATGTGGCCAAATCCGTGACTCATGTTCACCCCCATAGGACCGGGAAGGGGGAGTCTGCCGGGCGTGTTGATCGACGGAGGAGAGAGCATAGAAGACGACCTCCCACGGCCGTACTGAGCGATCCCGCCTTGCGCTGCAATGTTTGGGCCTTGACCGTCGTGGTCCATGATGGGTCGATTATATCTCGGCAATCGAGACACAGGACTGGGCGCACCGTGACCAAGGTGATACCGTCGATCAACCACCTGCGAGACTGCACTGGGAGATCTGGAGTTTTGCCCGGGGGTAGTTGAAGCAGTCGTGGGGGATCTCTGATGTATCGCATCGATAATTCGAGCGTCAAACATTCCCTGACTGCTACCTCGTTTCTCGGCGGCAGGGAGTGTGGTTTGCTTCTCCACAAAGCCTTCCAAGCTACAGTCGAGCAAGATTTCTGCCAATCCGGCGGGGGCAACGTTGGCCTCACTAGCACATCGAGTCTGTAGGTCGCGTAGTTGCGAAGCATATCTTGCCGCAAGGCCACCTTCGGCAGCACCACCACCACCACCAGCAGCGCCACCACCAGCAGCGGCATGATGGTTACGCAACTGTGACGGCTCGTTCTCGGACCGGTGAGCAAAGCAGCCGAGCCATCGCGACGACATAATCTGCAGGCTCTCGAGAAGACTGGAGAAGGCCGGTGCTAGACTGCTTCCCTCGCTTGACCGCCACTGAACCAGCAAGATCCTAGCCGCGACAAACGCGCAGAAGGCGAACTGGCTGTTGACGATACCGCCGGTATGGCGCAGGTATTTATCCACAATTGAAGCAGTCTCGACGGCTGCAAGTTGGCAGGTTTCTATGCTACAGGAACTGGGCAGCTTGACCAGATCCTTCCAGCTCGTAGGAGGGTATGCGATGTGCTGGTGCAGAAGTATCATAGATGTATTGTGCGAGATATGCGCAAGGGTAAGATTAGGATCCATCTTGACAATGGATGCGTCTCGAGAGACATTGGAGTCCTGCCATTGCTGGGGGAGGAACATTTTCCAACTATCGAGATGGTCAGCGTTTTGGGTTCATGTCCACTGATGCAGGGCATACTTACTGGACAAGGCGTAGGTCGAGCTCTTTGAACCGTGTCAGCCAGTCTTTAACCTCCCGGCGGTCCTCGAAATCCACGTCCTGTTGCAGAAAGAAGGCCGTGACCTGACTGAGGTTCTCTGTCGCTTCAATGCAGTGGGCAAGTGCTCCTAGCTTTGAGGGATCGACGTCGGCTACCGAAGAAGTGTTTGGTTGCTCTACGGCACGTGGCGACGATGACGGATACATGTTCGGGGCGTTGGCTATGGAATTGCCAATTTTGGCGGCAGACTTGTCCCAGATGCCAAAGAAGGGAGTCGAGACGGGCTCCTCCCGTGCCCACAGGCCCCCACCGCAGGGCAGTCGACGATGCACGTCACTTGACGTGAGGCTAGTGTGCCAACCAGAAGTGATTGAGCATATCCTATCGAGGAGGAAAATCACCCAGAATAGTCTGCGTCGAGACTCCGATTCCGTCCAGTCTAGGGGCTTGCCGAGGATGATCAGCGAGCGTAAGAGCGGCTGCTTCCGAGAGGTGTCCTCTGCCTCCTTCGTCAGCTGGAGATAGTTAGCCGTCCGGGTCAAGGATCCAACGATAGGCCATGCCTTCATGACGTCTCCGCTGCCCAGGTAGTCGAAGGCAAGGAAGACGAGAGCTTGCGTGTTCTCTAGTGACAGAGACCCCATGGCGTTCAGCATCACAGCTCTCCGAGAGATTCGAATTTGCCTTTCGACGTCCTCCAACGTCATCTTGAACTCGTCCAAGTTGATATACTTGATGGATGTGGAGACCAGGGCATGAAACAACACTGCCAGTCTCTCCCTCTCTTGGCTGTCTCTGAGTTTGGCACGGAATCGCGTCTCGTGGAGGATGGGCATGAAATGATGCAGGGTACGGAAGTGCGCCTCGACCATAGCTTCGAGCACAGGCAGGCTGGGCAATGGTGGCATACAGGGGCCATCAGCGGAGTTCATCCATCGGTCCGCTTCGTCGACCCGTCGCCGTTTCCGCGGGCCAGTCTCTTGCGATGTTGCATCTGGAGGCAAGTCGCCGTCCATAACAGAGCCTTGGGCGGCTTCTGTTTGCACTCTGCCAACCGACGCAGATGCTCCGGATTCGAGGACGTGATCGTCTGCGGCGTCTGCACCCACATCAAGAAAAGCCAGCTGCGGCTTTCTGTTGCCGACATTGTCCAATAATAACTCCTCCAACACCCCTGTTCCGGTCAGTCTGGGGGGTCCACATGTGCAAGGTAGCATGTAGCTTACGCAGCCGGCTGCTTAGACTATCGATGGCACCAGCCTTGAGACCTGGCTTCTGCTTCGTGATATATATGCACTCAGCTCCTATGATCTGTGTTAGTAAAACTGCACTAGTCGGTTTGGGGTAGTTGTGGTTGCTCATGTACTTAGCCTGATGCACTGCGAGCAGCTGGGTCTTTCTCGAGAGCACTTTGACTTCCTTCGGCGGCATGATATGCATGCAGGTAAGTCATCGGGGGGGAGCCCTTCCTCATCTTCGCCTCTGGCCGAGAGTCGGGAGCTTCCCGAGTCAATGTCGCCACCGTCTGCTAGCTGCCATAAGGAATGCTCCATCGCGGCTAGTCGAGTTCACGACTGCTCACCGCTGAGCGCTCCACTCAGGGGCTAGTGCGGGGCGGCGTTGAAGGTGAGGCCTGATTGTCGACGTCGTGATCTTAACAGGGCTTTAGGTAAGACAATGTCTTTAAGCATGAAGGAGATATCTTATTCCGCACCACATGAGGACAAAGTCAGCCATGATGACATGCGATGACTTCCGATGTTGAGGGTGCTTCGATCAGGGATCTGACATTCGCGAAGAAGCATGACATGCACCCCCATTTCCACCAATCAAGTCCAGCATCGGTGGTACCGATAGTGCTAAGCCGCATCAGGCTGGGGACGTTGCATGGAACGTGGTAGTTTGGGACTAGCGCAGCCTCAAGGAGGGGGAATTCTCCGAGCCGAGCTTCACTGACCCGTGGCGACAATAACTCAGGCAAGGTGACATAAACACGGATTGAGCTTCAGCTTGCAAATATTACTATCTGTCACGCGAGCTCTGCTAGCGAGTGTTCGATGTTAGTTGTTACCGCACTCGCCTCAGCACTCTTCTCGTCCACCTCGTCCTCCACCGAGTGCAGCTTCGCATCCACAGCGTTGGGCCCGTCAAACATCTGCTGAACCTCCTCCAGGCTGAGATTCTTGGTCTCCGGGTAGAAGAAGTCAATGATGACAAAGTTGCTGACCAGCACGCAGCACCAGACAATGTAGTACTTCCAACCGATAGCCGCCAGCCCTATGGGATTGGTATAACTGCTGAAGATATTGGCTCCTGCATCTCCGAAGCTCGATACCACGAACGCCTTCGCCCGTAGCTCGAACGGCGCCACCTCGGCCACATACGAGTTGAGCATGCACCCGGGCATCTTGTAGAAGAAAACGAAGAGGAAGATGGAGAAGATGGTGGCGCGGCCAAGGCTAACGTTGGCGTAGTCGATGCGCGTGTTGACGCCAGTGAAGACGGTCAACATCAGGAACGAGACGAACATGCCGGCAATGCCAACGAGCCACATGGGCCACCGCCCGATCTTGTCGATGAACAGCGAAAAAACGTTGCCCCATACAAAGCCGTTTATGGTGACGCCGCCGTTGAGGAGGAGCTGCTTCTTGGAGTTGGTGATGCCGATCGAGTTGAACACAAGATGGATGTAGTATCTGTACGAACGTCAGCTTGCACGCGTGGCCAGATTATGATGAGGTGTGGCAGCACTCACGAGATGAGGGCGTTGCCACACCACTGGATAATGAAGCCAGAGGTCACGACGATGAAGAGCCTGTATCGGTTGGCCGCGGTTCGGGTCCACTCCAGCCAGGATGTCAACGACTGCGTCTTGTCAGCTTCAATCGCCGACTCGATCTCGCCCATCTCGAACTGTAGAAGCTGGGAGCTCTCATCGCCCTCGGCATCGTACTTGGCCAGGATGCGGTATGCTTCTTCGTGCCGGTTCTGGTGAACAAGCCATCGGGGAGACTCTGGGATGAAGAATGACTTGATCAGCTGGAAAACAGACGACATGGCCTGCAAGAGTGAAGACAAGCGCCAGGCCCAGGAGCCGACGATGGAGGCCGTGCCGTATGTGATCCATGCTGCCATGATCTGGCCCTGGGAGCCGGTCGAATTTTGGATGCCGATGATCTGCGTCCGCTGGAAGGGATGTGCCAACTCTGCTGCCAGAATTGGACAGGCTGTGTTTTGGATCGTGTTTCCGAAACCGATCAGCACACGCGCGACGACAAACATGTCGTACTTGACTGCCGTGGTTTGCAGTGCCACTCCGAGCAGTACAAGAATCGAGCCGATCGCGATCGGTTTTGCGTCGTCCGAGCCGTTGTATCAGTGGCGCGCATATGAGCAGGGCGGCTAGCTGGCCATAGCGCGTTCCGCTGGTGATGGTCCCAAGCCGCGTACCTTTGGGCTTGTCCATGCCGTCTTGCCATGATTCGATGATCTGCAGACCGTTAAGCATGGATCCATCGAAGCCATTGGTGATGTCGCAGACAATGCAGCCGAGTAGGAGGAGGTTCAGCGTACTAAGTCCGGGGTAGTGCCACCAGAAGCGCGTGCGCTGGTCCGTCTGCCGAAGGGTCACTCCCTCAACACCCCGGACGGCTGTCTTGTCGACATGAAACCCCATCTTGATAAAGGGAGAACAGCAGTTGACTGACGGGGTCAACCTGTTAGTATCCTGCCATGATTACAGTCCCGCAAGTGTCACAACTCAAGGGACTTACATGCGCATCGCACCTCCTGGCGGTGTGTGTTAGTCAGCCTCCAGCGCTGTCCCTCTGCCTGGCAGGGCTGATGTAGCAAAGGCTACGGTACCGAACCCCGTATTCTACCCCGTGGGGAAGCTTTGGTTGTGGGAAACGAACCCTGGAACCCTTCGACGATGTCCGGCTTTCGGAATATTGACCGTCCGCCACTTATGCACCCGCGTCGAGTGCCGTTCTTGCCGGTAAACAAGCCCGCCTTTGACAGCTTCGGCGTGCGTATGGTCCGGTTCCCCGCCTGCCCCTTCGCCGCCCCACTGGCATCAATATGGACCCATGGAATCCTGTGATGGAATTGTACCTTCCATGGCAACGTCACGTTATCATCAACTTTTAGGTCTTCGATCTCGAGGACGTTGTACGACTTTAAGTTCGGTGCAGCAGGTATTGCGATGACTGCCCTCATCCGGTCCAGCCTCTCCCAGAGAGCATTTCGCGTATTGATGCTGCAGTCAGGAATTATGCATTGAACTACCCGTTCTCTTGTCACCACTGGCCCTAGCGGAAGTGACGGGCAGACCTGTTGCTGTATCTAGTACCTCCTCAACCCAACCAATCGGGCTTCCAGCATATGCCTCGCTTTCCACTAAGTCAGTTGGCTTTCTACTGTTTGTCGGTGTGTCATGCGTCCTTCCTCGAGAAGCGCAAGCCGACCGAGCAGCACACTGATCATCGGCGCTTCACAGGTACTAGGTCAGCGCCAAATGTCTATTCAGTGAACCTTTTGAAGAACCTGGGCCGTCGTCAAGGGGGCGACATGCCCATTATCCGGGTAGGGGGCAACTCACAGTGAGTGGACCGCTAGAATCCTTCATAAACATCTCTGAGCTACAGTTGACAGGTGTTCGCCAGGAACCGAGCCATCTATGACCAAGGACCTGTAAACATCAACCGCTACCTCGTGTGCCGCAGATCCCAAGGCAATTTTATGCATTGGCAAGTCGTACTTCGACTCGTATGGCACCTTCCCAGATACCTATTATAGCCACAGCTTCAACCTGGCGGCCAACAATGAGTCGGGCTACGCCACGCTGGCAAAAACAGCGCCACTAGCATGTAAGGCAATTGGTCACGACTCGGCATATGGGAGCTCGGAAATGAAGCCGGCCTATACCTGGGGAAATAGAGGCCATCAAATTCGAAGGTCTCTCAGTATATTACCGAATGGCTGAACGGCACCGCCCATTTGGAGGAGTACTTGACGACAGGATGCCCCGAGCAAGGTGCCCCTCGGTTCATGGCTCCCTCGTTCTCCAGCCCAGGTAGCGCATACAACCATGTCACGGCTTTCCAGGATGGTCTCGACTCCGGGGATGCCATCGAACAAAAGAGTCTGCATAACTACACCACGGGCGCTACTTCCCCGAGGGTGACACTACAGGGAACATTGATAAATCACCAGATCACAGCATATAGCCTAAACAAGCATGTTGCCGCTGCTAACGCCCTGGCCGCTGTTGACGACAAACCATATGTCATCGCAGAGTCCAAACCCCTGCACGGAGGCGGTGCTGCTGGCTTGTCCGACACCTTTTCCCGCCCTGTGGGTCATGGACTTCACTCTGTATGCTGCCTCGACCGGTGTCATCAAACGCCTGCACTACCACCGTAACTAATATTCTTGCTTCGGGAAGTCTTGGCAGTCATCACTATGCTACATTTCGCTAACCCACTGCACAGAGTCAAACGGAGCACCATACTCAGCGTGGGCGCCGGTTACATCTGGCAGCAACCCCCCAACAACACTTCCGACGTACTACGAGAAACTTGCAGCTGCAGCATTCCTTGGGGATACCAAAGTCACTGCCGTCGAGGAGATCACCTTTTCATCCAGCCTGTACCAGTCCGCCTATGCCGCCTACAACGGAGCCCGCCTCGCACGCATCGCTTTCCTGAACATGAAACAATATAACTCGACATCTGCCACTGCCCGGCCAACCAGCACGTATACATATTCCGTTGACAGCGAACAGGCAGGCACCACGTGGGTAGTCGAGAGGCTGGCGGCTCCGGGAAGTAATGTAAGGACCGGCATTACATTTGCGGGGCATGCTTACGATTACTCCAGTATAGGCAATGGCGTGGATGAAAGGAGTAGTCACTGCTCTTGGGACCAGACGGTCAAGGCCGGAAGTGAGGGAGTACTTAGTGTGAGGGTGAAGGATTCACAAGCCGTTGTCCTTACGTGACTCGTTTAGTGAGCTCGACATAAGCATTCCTCGACAAGGCTTGTTATGGCATTTCAAGAACCGGCTTCTGCTCTTCATACTTTTTGCGCCACTAAACAAAGTTAGTTGCCTCGAGTACCTCCCTACTCGTCGCTGAAGCACCTACCTTGCTGGGCCCTGGTTCAGGTTCCATCCTCCGGCCATTATGACGGGGACGTCGGAGGTGCCTCCGTTAATATCAAAAATGGGTGGGATTTCCAGTCATTTACTGTACATCATAGGCATATGCTTACCCGCAGCATGCTAGTTCATCCTCTTCCCTCGGCTCACGGAGTTACAGATCCTGCCATGCCCATGCTTCGTGTAAAAGCTCGGATGTAGCGGTAAGGCCATTGTCCATGCTGCTTGCATGATAGGCTCGCTCTATTCTAGTTTAGTTCTCGGCTGAGAGGCGCATTGTGTGCAACCAATATCTTCACGTCAACTGCGAGCTCTATAGCATCCTTCAGAACTGCCAAATAGATCATCAGACCCGTGAGTGAGCATGGCAATATCCCGGATCTAGACATGTCACCAAAGGGCAAAGGTTCAGACGCAATTAGCGTGTCTAATCACCTTGTGGACGGCGGTGATCCGACAATAAAAAGCACACTGTGGCCACGATCCGGTTTCGGGCCATTTGCCAGCACGTGGTCTCTTCAGTCTACCTTCTCCATCAGCATAGTCTTCCAAAATACCATATTCGTACTTCATTAGTCATGGGACGTGTTCTTCTCCCATTCGGTAGTAGCTTCGTTGCCAGTCATACACTAGGTACCCTAATCCAACCCGGGTGAGATTCGAACCCTATTATAAATCCATCTCTCTAAGTAAGGTGCCTAATATAGTATTCTAGTTACTCGGTAGTAGCCCCTATCCAAAGTTAAGAGAAGGCCGACGCAGTCAAACAACTATACCCTAGTATTAGTACAGATAAGCTTAGCTTCGTTATTATCAAAAATATCGCAACGAATAGTACCTTTGATAAAGCTATCCCTCAGATCCTCCATTTGAAGTAGTTATCTATACAACTAGCCCGTTCTACTTCGACGTTACTAATATTCAAACAGACTTACTTAATCTAGCTATTAGGGGTACCGCAGGTATTCTCGAGTCGATCAAAGGTACGTACCTACTATGAAGAGGGTCCTTATAACCTCAGCTTTCGCCGCCGTCTTCACCCCGTTCAAAGGCAACTGGCCAGAGCACACATCTCTGAAGCGGATGGGAACTCCATGACACTAGAGCAGTTGTTCGTGGACCCTATTTCCGGATGCACAGGTACGCTTCTCAGGATTCCGACGCCATCGTATACCTAGCAGTAACCTGACTCATCGGCCACACAGGCAGGAAGTTACTAGCCGAGCGCGTGGCACGGAACTTCATTGAGAAGGAGAAGCCTAAACTCACCCTCGCAACCCTCCTCGTGTTCTCGACCCAGTCCTGTACCACGTGATCTCCTTTGCGGACCTCAACACCTCGAGTCAGTTTCTTTCCTCCTTATCTTACCAGGCTACAGAGAGAAGTTACCCTTTGGCGGCCTGTTCATCTGGGCGGACGTGCGCGACCTTGCCTTGGGCCACACCTTAGCTATGGAAAAGCCGGAGGCGGCAGGCAAGAGATTTTTCTTCACGGCTAGGCATTTCAGTAACAAAGAGATTGCCCGGATTATTGGTGACAAGTTCTCAGGGTATAGGACCTTCGTGGAAAGTTTTGATCACTCCAAAGGAGACTTCCCTTCTGATGGATACTATAGGGTTGACAGCAGTCGGACGAAGGACATATTGGGAATTAACATCACGTCGGTTAAGAAGTGTGTTGTGGACAGTGTGAATTCGCTTAAGGGGCTCAAGGGTGATAGTTGCGCTGTCATTTAACATGGCGGGTGTCAACTGCAAAGCTCATAACTCTTTGAATAGCACTTGGAGGAGGTTTCCAGCCTGAAGGACCCTGACACAACCGTGGGTACTTGATCAGTAACCCGACAAGGGGCGCCATTCGCAATTTTGCCACCGACTTGTACCATGAATGACAACTGACGCATCCTTACGACATGAAGCGTAGTCTCCCAGTGCTTGTCTTGGCAGCTCTTCCTTAGAAGCAACATCGCGGGGGGGCGTTCGGGTATCGCCATTTCATACATCTCCGCGGGAGTACCCGCGGTCCAGGCTGAGTGTAATAGGGGGCCGATGTTACCAGACCCCAGAAAATCTTCATTTATCATGCGCTGGGTTGCATCAGATTGGGTCGACCGCCCGCAGCACGTCTTGAGGGGGAATGTGGTGTCATATCACGACATTGTTGGATCCCGGTTCCAACACATCAAATACTTTCAATTCGATTTTGGGTTTCTCCTTGCACAACAGAATCCAGTGAATGCCACGGCGTAGAAACTATAACCTGAGCGTGGCAACCAGCGGATGTCGGCAACCTGACGTGATATGCGTTCTCAGTGGCACTTACACACTGCAATGGACAGGATCCTTGATCTCGGTTCCGCCACGCTGGAAATGGTGGCATCAATGCAGCTCTCCTTGTCACGCAATTTCAAGGGCACTTCTTTGCGTCTGAGCAATGATATCGCCGTTCTGTATATTTGCATGAATCCCCTCGCTCCTCCATTCACAGCTTGACAACCATTCTGGCGGTGACCCCCGTCTCCCGAGGTGGTGATCAGCATAATTTCGATCTTGAGTCGTCTGCTTCTCTGAGCCTCGCTCGCAGGGACCCTGATAGCCTGACTCTGGTACCATCTTCTTTCAAAAACGTCAAGTTCCTTTTGAGGATACGTCATGGCCTCCAAGAATGATTTGGTCGAGTACACTGCCTCTCCATCCCAGGATCTCGACAACGCGGGCGGTGCCAAGATAAGTCACGGACAAGGTTCAAGCGATCTGTCGAGCTCTGATGAGAACGGTGTCGTCTTCGAGAAGAACCCCTTCAATGATGAAGCTGTGGCGCAGCACTGGGCTGCAGTATACGAGAAATCCAAGTACGAGTGCCGCCATGTCTTTGACCCGTCACTTACATGGTCCGAGGAGGAAGAGAAGAGACTGATTCGGAAGTTGGACTGGCGTGTCTGTCTCTGGGCGGTGAGTGATATGATAGCTCTATGGTGGCATCGGAGAATCACACTGACGTGACGTCCATAGTGTGTTATGTTCTTCGCTCTTCAGGTTGATCGCGGAAATCTCGCTCAAGCTGTATCGGACAACATGTTGGACGACCTCGACATGAATACCAATGGTATGTCATGTTCTTGGTGTATTTGTGTTACGGAATACTACGCTAACGCGGCAACACGCAGACTACAACTACGGCAATAGTGTCTTCCGCGTGGCATTTCTCATAGCAGAACTCCCGTCTCAGCTTGTCTCCAAGAAGATCGGCCCTGACCGGTGGATTCCTATGCAGGTAGTGCTTTGGTCGGTTGTGGCGATGTCGCAATGCGCCTTGACCGGCCGCAGCACCTTCCTTGCAACCCGTGTTCTTCTCGGTCTGCTCGAGGTTTGTGTTGCATCCTCCTTGCTTGTGGCTAGCACTGGGATTTATTGACGTGTCTTCAGGGCGGGTTCATCCCCGACATCGTTCTCTGGCTGTCATACTTCTACACCTCACGCGAACTCCCAATCCGACTCAGCTACTTCTGGACTTCGCTCTCTGTTACCGGCATCCTCACGTCGTTGCTCGCATTTGCCCTGCTCCACCTCCGTGGTATCAACGGCTGGGGTGGCTGGCGATGGCTGTTTCTCGTGGAGGGTTTGATCACCTTCCTCGTCGGCCTCGCCAGTTTCTTCCTCATGCCTGCGTCAGCCGTCCAGACCAAGACATGGTTTCGTCCCAAGGGATGGTTTACAGACCGAGAAGTTGCAATTGTCGTTAATCGGGTCCTCCGTGATGATCCATCCAAGGGTGACATGAACAACCGGCAGGCTATCACACCCAAGCGACTGTGGGAGGCCATGAAGGACTACGATCTCTGGCCTCTGTACATCATAGGAGTACTTGCGTTCATACCGCAGTCACCGCCGACGACGTACATTACGCTGACTCTCCGAAATCTTGGGTTTGACCCTTTCAAGACGAATTTGCTGACGATACCATATGTGAGTCCCGTCAAGTCTAGTTAGGCTTTCAGTATATCGGGCTGACAAGGACATTTATCAGAACGTCTTCCATATCATCAACCTCATCCTCTTAACAAGGCTGTCAGAGGCTCTGAACGAACGCACACTTGTTAGCATGTTGCAGCCATTGTGGACCCTGCCATGTCTCATCGCCCTCCGTTGGTGGCCAGGGACCGCCACTGACAAATGGGGCACGTATGCCCTTGTCACAGTGTTGACGTCTTACCCATATGCTCGTGAGTGTACCGCGTGTCCTCATATATACCTCCCGCCCACTACCTGGCCTTGCCATTGTCGAGTCCCGCCATTGGGTCACCCTTTGGTCTGCTGCTGACTCTTACGTTACAGATGCGATCTTGGTCGGTTGGGCGAGCAAGAACTCGAATAATGTCGGCGCACGTTCAGTATCAGCAGCTTTGTACAATGTGAGCAATCCGGGCCTACCTTCGTTTCCATAAAAGAGTTGAGGGTAGACGGCTAACCATGCGTGACTCAAAGATGTCGGTCCAATTGAGCAGCATCGCATCAGCCTACATTTACGAAGATCATGATAAGCCCAAGTATAGGAAAGGGAACCAGACACTAGTCATCATCAACTTTGTCGTCATTGGAGTCTTCTTGTTGACGAAAGCCTACTACATGTGGAGGAACCGGCAGCGTGAGAAGGTTTGGGCTGCTATGACAGAGCAGGAAAAGAACGACTACATCAGCAGCACCAAGCTTAGCGGGAGTCGGAGGTTGGACTTCAGGTTTGCGCACTGAAGTGGCATCGTCTCCATCAGAGAGAGTCATTGTTATTCGTCCTGGTGGTTCTCACGGGCTGTTATCTTCACCCTCATACCGTGGTGGACCGTCGTTCCGAAACTGACCCAGGAGAAAGGATGAATGGGATCTACCATGCTGAAGTCAAACCGACGGAAGAGCTACGTGAAATCTCTCGGGGTTAGCAAAGAGCTTGCTCAGCTGCTAGCAGAGACAGATAGTGTAGTAGTCAAGTAACCAACCTCAAACAGTGCCTTCTCCAGCTCAATCTGCGCAAGCCGCTTCCCCAAACACTCCCAGCGAGTGCCGCCAGCAAATACGAGCCCTTGTACGGCTTCCATGTCCTTCAGCTGCTCCGGGGCAGCGTTCAGCCAGCGCTCAGGGTCGAAGACTTCCGCATCTGGGCCGAATATGTCTTGATTCTTCATCACGGCTAGCGCGGACCATGCCACATGAGTGCCTGCCGGGACCCGCAAACCGCATATTGTGTCGTCTTTCTCCGACGAACGTGACATGAGACCCATAACTGGTGGCCACATGCGCAGGGCTTCCTTGATCGCAGCTTGCAGGTAGGGCATCGCCCTAGCACGGGAGCAGGGTACAATGTCAGAGCTGGAGAGACTGGTCTCCCGGACAGCAGTATCAATCTCGAACTGCAGCTTCCTGTACGCAACGACATTGCTGGCGACAAAGAACACTGCGTTGCGCAGTGCCAGCGCTGTCGTATCTGTCCCGCCGACCATGTGAATCAGGGCTTCTGACTCGACCTCATCGCGGGATAGGCCGGATTCGACAAAGGACTGCAACACATCGTTGCGTAGCAATTTCCCATGCGCACTGGCATCGCCGTCATACCGTGCATCGACATGTTCCTTCACCAGGCCGAGCAGACGACCCGGTCCCTGGGGGTCAGTTGGCTTGGGAAGAAGCGGCCGCACAATAGGCAAAGCTAGTAGCTTGACCAGGAAAGGGAAGAGGGCCATGACCATGACACTGCCGAGGAGGGCCTCGAAGATGGCGATAATACCGTACATGTCCGCGTCGGCATCCAGGTAGCCGAACGGGGAGCCGAACTCGATAGCCGAGATGATGTCCTGCGTCAGAAACTGCATGGCATTCGACATGTCCAGCGGTCGGAGTGCAGTTGGCGAAGAGATGTACTTGTGCTCGACCAAGGCGATAAACTTGGCCAACTGTGCATCGACCACCGGCTCCGGGTCTTCCAGTCCGCGGCCCTGGTACCCGGGGAGCACATGTGCACGCACCCTGGCATGCTCCTTGTTGTCGCTCGTTGTGATGATTGTGTCTTTGCTTGGATCGAAGCGCAGGCCGCGATACCATGGTGACCGGCTGTATCCCGAGCGCAGACTCCAAATGCGCCGAATCTCGGCAGGGTCTGATGTCACCACCCAATCTGGTCCGATCCGGACAATTGGTCCTTTGTCATCGAATTGTTAGTGCCAGATGAGAGACAGTCGTGCAACAACGGTGGAGATTTCTGTGCCGTACCGTATTTCTTGCAAACATCTTGGAGGTCAAGCACCAATTTTCCCGTCATCTGGCGACGGATTAACCACCACTTGCTGAAACCTGCACTGAACGGACCCGGTATGTGGCGCAGGCGGCTCCATGTTGTCACGCTCGTTGCAATGAGATACAGGAGCCAGGTGACCGCACCGACGACCAACAGCGACCTGGGCGGCTCCATTACCGTGGTTGCCAGCAACGCCTAGACGCGTGCGGACGGACTCTACGGAAGTGGAAAAGGGAAGATAATCAATCAATCAACTTGCGGGGAGATAAACTGCGCATCGCAAGGCAGATATGACACGTCCGTTACCCTGTCTCTTGCGCTGCTAAGGGACCAGGGCGACGCGCTATTTGATGGGCGTTATCTTGATTTGCGAAGCTGACAGGCTTTTAGTCCTGAATGGGTGTGGTTGCCCCATTCCCCTCCCGGCCAGCGGAATGCATCCGACAGGTTGGCCTCGTCATCAGAACCCACTTAAAGTGACGCTCCCCTGCGCTAGGAAGTCTCCTGCCCGCGAGCGAGAAGAGAAACCATCGACAACAAATATCCCTGGGAGAATCAACCATGGCAAAGTCCAAGGTTCTAGACACGGAGTCTCTCTCCCCTGTGGCTGGCGCCGCCAATGCCCTTGGAACAGCCTCACCGCCACCAGCTGAAGTTCCCCAAGAAGCTGGGAAGACAAAATCCCCGGCGGGCTCTCCTAACGAGACTACATCCACGGAGCCAGAAAAGTTGCAACCAGGGCTAGCAACCGGAATTCTTCCTGCCACACATTGGGCCCAACTCCCACTAGAAGACGAGCCGCCGCAAGAGGACAATGCCAGCGTCGGCGACCAAGACTCCGCATTTGGTGATGCAGCCAGCTCTACGGCATCGCTCTCAGAGAGCATACTTGAATATCGCAATATCCATGGACGGACCTTCCACAGCAATGTTGGCGTAGCCGAGTCTTGGTAAGCCGCTCTGTGCGCATGCCAGGAATAACACCTGTTAACAGTGAGCAGGATCCCAAACGATGAGCAACAACAGGAGTCCATGGATATTCAGTGAGCTCAATCTCATCTTTGCCGGAGACCGAGACATGAAGGTCTCTAGGGATGCAAGACCGCTGAATGCCATGATGCAGCCACCACATGTGTACGCTTGCCCTGGGCGACAAGCTGTTCTTGGCGCCGCTCAAACCTGATATCCAGGTAAGTTGCAAGAAGTTGAGCACTGCTGCCGGGCAAGAGCTGACCTGCTTGATAGAAAGTGGTTGACATAGGGACTGGGACTGGTGAGGCTGTCTTACACAAGATACTTTATCGGGTGAACTGTACACTAACTTTTCGCATACCAGGGCTGTGGGCAATGTATGTTTCACGCGTTATCTGATTCACAGATTGGCCACATAGTGAGACGGAGGTTAATCTCCTCTTGCAGAGACTTTGCGGAGCAATTCCCAGGCGCGGAAGTGACCGGCACGGACCTGTCCCCAATCCAACCCAACTGGGTACCGCCCAATGTCCGGTTCGAGATCGATGACGCCAACCTGCCCTGGACGTGGGACGACAACACCTTCGACTATGTGCACATCCGTGCCATGATGGGCTCCATCGTCGACTGGGCCGCGCTCTACCGCGACGCCTTCCAGTGCTGCAAACCTGGCGGCTACGTCGAGCACTTCGAGAATTCCATTAACATGGACTGCGACGATGGGTCTATTCCGCCGGGCAGTCCGATGCATCAGTGGGGCAAGGTTTTTTGGGCCGGCGGGGAGAAGTTCGGGCGGACGTTTAGGGTTATTGAGGATGATATTCAGAGAAAGTGTATGGAGGAGGCTGGGTTTGTGGATATCACTGTTTGGGAACACAAGGTACGTTGCCCGCCATGGTCGATTTGAATGCTGTTGCTTTATTGACAAGGCGCCTCCTTCTTAGTGTCCGATCGGTAGCTGGCCAGCCGATCCCAAGCTCAAGAAGCTTGGGCAATTTGCGAGGCTGGTACTCGAGTCCGACGCCGAGGGTAAGTCAATTTCTTACTATGGCTTTGCCCTTCCGAACGGGGACAGTGCTCGTTTCACGACAAGATGACTAAGACAACTATGGACAGGCTACGTTCTCTACATGTGGAACGCCGTGATGGGCTGGTCTCCAACCGAGATACAGGTCTACCTTGCCCATCTGCGGCGACAGGTCCGCGACAACAATGTCCATGCTTGGTACTGGCAGCGGGCGGTATATGGGCGAAAGCCGTGAGTGTGGAGATTACCCCATAGCGTTGTGAGTCTTGGCATGAGAAGAGATGGCCATTCCCGTTCCCCAGACGTGCCATTTTTACCACATCAGCTATTGGGAACATGCTCGAAAGACACTCAGATGATTTTTGGAGTCTATTTGTTTGTTACGCCCTCTTACTGATGGGAGGCAGGGCAGACATGAAAACCCTGCGGACATACCTAGCTAGTGTACATGACGAGAGTCCAAAAGACAATAAAACGACTGCTGACCCCACCACAGGTGCTGCGCTTAAAGCGAGAAAAGCAAAGCGCACTTCTCCAGTACCATCAAGGCCAGCTGCCAGCAATGGTGCGGCGTCTTTCCTGGCCGAGTCGCCGACACCCACATCTTCACCGCGAAGTTACTGACAGTCTGATATAGGCATCGGAAGCGTCAGCTGCTGCAGCCAATGGACTGGAAGCCTAGCTCGGTTTCTTGTCTCCGGGCTATGACTTGAAATCACGTCCGCTTTACAAGGTACGTGATTGTGACTCAGCTTACAAACTGGATGCCCGCGATCCGCCCGGTATGCCCCGAGCTTGCTCGATATGCTGCCGCATGGGTTTCGCATTTACTGGACATCTCGCTCTTGATTGCCTTGACTTCGTCGTGGTCAGCAGAGTATACCATCCGGTTCGCTATCCAATCTACCACTACAGCCTTCCAAGCATCCAACCAGCATGCCGTCTGCATCCGTCTTCTCCGCCTTGGATTCATCCCTGCCAGGAATTACCGTGCTTACACGGTCGTCCCCTTCGTATCCCGGCCGTCGCAAGATACGCTGTCAGGATGAGGCGCTGGCGAAGATCGAGCCTCCCGCCATAGCCGTGCCCAAGTCCGGCGAGGAAGTATCCTCCGTGGTGCATTGGTGCATGTCCAACGGCGTCCGCTTCACTGTCCGTGACGGAGGCAACGATTACTTTGGTAAACTCTCTGTGCGTGGCCGTGCACTTGCCTGACCGATGCTAATCCCATCACAGGCCGCACTGTTGTCGAGGGAGCCCTGGTCATTGACACGCGCGACATCACTTACCTGCATGTGGCCGCAGATAGAAAGACCGCCACGGTTGGCGCAGGGTTTCTGATGAAGGATCCGGTACAGCAACTAGACGCTGAAGACCTTCTCACCCCGTTGGCAATATCGGCATTGTGGGTTACGTTGGCTAGGCCACCTTTGGGGGGTACGGCCCGATGCAACATAGTCTCGGATTGGGGATTGATCAAACCGTTGGATTAGAAATTGTCACAGCCAAGGGGGACGTTGTGAATTTTGGAGAGGAAGACATGAGACTCGATGGCCTGAGAGGCACGGGTGGTAACCATGGAGTCATTGTGTCCCTGAAGATCAAGGTCTGTCCCAATTTCAATGTGAGTACGACACAACGCTTGTATCTTGAAACGCGTACTAAAGGCTGTCAGCTGCTCACTGGAATCTTGATCTACGATTCCCGCGACTTCAACAAGACCATCCGCGACTACAACGACGCAGTCAGCAAGCTCGCTCGATATCCCCAAGCCCCTAACCATCCACATGTTCATCATGAACGTCCCTCCTCTTGGTGGGTGCCGCTTTATGGTCTTCTGGACCTGGGCGTATGCCGTATGCCGACCGCAAGGCGTACCTCGGGAAGTTCATCGCTGCCACTCCACTATTGAAGGTCAACCGTGTCGCGAGCAAGGGCTTGACAGAGTACTACGCGTCCATGCCACCAGACCGTAACACGCCTTGGGGCGGGATGCGGACGCAATATTTTGCCAAGATGACCCGGGAATTGACCGATGTTGTTGTCGCATCCCTCGTGACGATGCCCACCGATCCGATGGTTAACCTCAGCTGGACCGGAGACGTGCCAATCAACCCGGAGGTGAATCACTGCATCGGAGTGGGACCGTCGCACGTCTTCCTTTCAGCTTCGTTTTTCGTCTCCGACGTCAGAAACAAGGAGGCTGCGGACAGCTGGACCAGTGAGATGTTCGAAGCTGCAAGAAAGGCTGGAGCTGGGGGCATGTGTGAGGCTGCTCACCCGGGCCTAACCCCATTGGGAGAAGACCCTAGAGGAGCAGTTGGGGTCCAAGACGGCCAGGGCAACGGAATTGAAGGCTAGATATGACCCAGACAACGTCTTTCGGTACGCACTGCCACGGTTTAACTTGTAAGGATGGCAGGTGCTGCGCAACTTGAACAATCTGTCGTGCCATGGACGCTAGGCATGCTAGGCTTTTCGATGGCTTAGTGTCACTAGATACCACGAGTGTGCGATGGTCTCCTTCTCAGATCACAGGTGCCGCTACAGGGTGCAGGCACCACTGTCGACCTCTTCTTGATGGCAGCCACCTGTACAGTTGTACCAAACACCGACATGCTTCACTGCTCCCCTCCTGTGCCACGCCACAGTGAGCTGGGCATGTATATAGTGGGCCATGGCCTCTACCAGCTGTAGCTGTATCCGTAGCGGCAGCCGCAACCGCAGCTGTTACCATGCATCCCCGTCAAATCTTCACTTTGATGACCCAACCCACCACCGCTGTCCTAGCCCCGATAAACAGACCAGCAGCAACAAGGATCAAGGTGCCGGCCCATATCTGCGCATTTGTGTATCTGCCACCCGAGCTGTCGATGATGGCACCCGCCATGGGTGGACCAGCCAGGGTGGCAAAGGCCACGATAGTGTGTACCATGCCGATGCGTGTGCCCATCTTGGTGACGTCTTTTGTCAAGCTGGCCAGCGAGCCGAGAAAAAGGCCCTGGCACACGCCATTGCCGAGGCCGAGGAAGACGGCAATGACGTACATGCCGGCTCGGTTGTGCACCGCAATCCAGGCAAGCTGCACGATACCAAAGAAGATAGTCGCAACGATGTAGGTGTTCATGACGCCGACATGGCGGTTGGCGAGGTACCCGGCAAGCGGCCGCGCCGGGATGCTTACACTGTTCAGGATGAGCAGGAGCTGAACCGAGTCCACGGTCGAGATGCCGATGACGTTCCGGGCAAAGGAGTTGATGTAGAACGCCCCGAAGAACAGCGCCCAGTAGAGCAGAAAAGCTCCGATAGCATATAGGGCGTACGATACCTCTTTGAAAGCGGCCCATTCAACGATCGGACCTGACTTTCTGGGAGGTAACTGAGGGCGGATTAAGATGATGGCTGTCATCATGCAGAACAGGGCCACGAAGCCAGTGATTCGGACCGCCCAGCCAAAACCAACGCGCGGGATAGAGTATTGAATGATGGCCGGAAAGACGACGCTGCCGAGACTCGTGCCGGTCGCGGCACTGGTTAGCGCCATGGTGCGGTTCTTCCTGAAGTACGAGCTGGTCACGGACAGTGGCGGCATGAACATCACGCCGAGACCTACCCCAACACACACACCCTGAGCCAGGAAAAAGTGCCAGTATTTGCTCCCCAGACTCGTCATGAACGTGCCAAGCACAACCAGAAACGCCCCGGCCGCCATCGTCGACCGGATGTACCCAGCGTCCGCCAGACGTCCGGAGAAGGTGCAGATGCCGTAAGTGAGCAGGAACTGCACAGACCCTATCCACGAGGCCTGCGACTGCGGCAGCTTCAGCGTGTCGCGGTAGTAGATTTGATATACGCCAAAGGCGGACGGTAGGCCCCAGGAGATGGTGCATGTGAGGAGGGTTGCCAGGACCTGGGACCAGGCCAGCCAGCCGCCGTCTGGAGGGACGAATGCTTGATCTTCCTGCAGGATAACTTCTTTGCTTTCCGGTAATTCGTTAGAGATATTTCCCAGTTCTAGATTCGCTGAAGCGGGGAGACCCGTGACCACGAGGGTCTTCTCAATGTCGCTTTCTGGGTTGAGCCTGGACATGGTTGTGGAGTCGTGCT
Source organism: Coniochaeta hoffmannii (assembly GCA_030052785.1). NCBI lineage: Eukaryota > Fungi > Ascomycota > Sordariomycetes > Coniochaetales > Coniochaetaceae > Coniochaeta > Coniochaeta hoffmannii. Next base: position 68,461 of record JANBVN010000119.1, on the reverse strand, counting down.
ACGTACGGTTCGGCTGGAATTGGTGGTAAGGAGCGGTGCAACGGGCTAGAATAAGGTACGCAAAGAAATTGAACACATTGCAAGTGGCATGGTCAAGCTGGACATCCATGTGCAAGACTGCAATGAGGAAACGATCTATTCATAATCCCCATTACCCTAGAAGCGACCATGGCTGTCAGTTAGGGCATGTCGATTCAAACCAGCTTCAAGCGGATCGCCAGCCCTATTGAGATGTCAAATTGCGCCATCATAAGCTGCTATGCCGTTGTTGGACCTGGTTTCGCCTTTCCCGACCCGCGTGGTTGACGATCATGTCAAAAGGTGACGCCCTTGCGCAGCACTGGGGCACAGATGTGTCATACCCGGCACCTGAATATCGCTATACGCAGTATACGACACGATAATGGCCCGCCGGGCGTATACGCGGTTCAACCCGCATCAACAACACTGGAAGTCCCAACTCAGGAATTTGTTCAAGAAAGGGATGTACCAAACCTCCGCGAGTTCTGTTTTATTTGTACCTTCGATTACGGTACGGACAGTGTCACGGAGCAAACGCGTACTGAACGGGAAGCCCGTCGACAACAAACATCCTTTCCTCGTGGCTACAGTAGTAATTCGATAGGGCCGATCGGGTCCCGCTGCGGCTTGAGCGTGCAAAAGCTTGTTTCAAGGGCGCCAGCTCGCTTACAAATTAGCACACACTGAAGGGCCCGTAACATCCACGCCGACATCTTTGCATTATATGCTCGCTACAACCTACAAGACGTCGAGATGATAGACCAGGTCGTCAGTTTCACGACTGACTCAGGTACGATTGCCAGAATGCGTCGCGTGACATGCCAACACGCCCAGGCGATGTGCTTCCCCCGTGACCGCCCTCGCTGATACTGTCCACAGTCGGCCTTGAGCGGATCTTCAGGTTCTTCCAGGCGATCTTCCAGATCATAGCGTCATATCCGGCTGTCTTCGGCCTGTTCCTCACAGCACTGGACTTCAGCACGGCCACGCAGCATGCACCGGCAGCAACACTCTCTATCCTGCTGGCCTTGCGGCAACGCATGAACCTAGCCAGGCGCTTCTTCCGTCTCTTCCGCTTCGTTGAATCCTTCCACGCAGCACAGAAACTCTACACCGGCATCTCCACGTCTAGTCGGGCCGGGGAGAAGGAAAAGAGCGAGAGCACGTCGGCCCAGCCGGAAGCATGGCTGGATGTCTTTGCTCGCACGTTCAATGGCATGTATCTGCTGCTCGACGCGCCCGCCATTGTCAGTGAGCTGAAGATCGAGGGTCTTCAGCTGTGGTCCCCTGAGACAGATGGACTGGTGATGATTGAAGCACAGCGGTTCTGGCTATTCGCATTGGCCTGCGGGGCTCTGTCCAGTTTCTTGAAGATGCAGCGTCTACGCAAGGCGACACCAGTGAAGCTTCCGGCCAGCTCTGAGACAGTCACAGAGAAAGGAAACGACACCGTCGCGGCGAGCGAGAAGGAGCAGGCGGTGAAATCCCAGGAGTTGGTCAGGGCAAAGCAGATCCGTGGCTTCGCGAGGAGTGTCGCGGCTAACAGCCTTGACATTGTGTTGCCTGGGGCCATGATCGGCTGGATCGATGCTAGTCCCGGGACCGTCGGCCTGGCTATGCTTGTTACGACCGTCTTGACGGGTATGGACGCGTGGGAGCGGTGTGGCAGGGAGGTTCCGGGGTAGGGAATGAGCGCGAGACCCTGTCTGTTTCTGTCTGGTGCGGTCATCTGTCGGGGCGCTTATGCTTCGCTACTTGAAAATTTGACGCATTTTAGTCCAGATCAACGCGCTGGAAGTCAAGGATTCTGTTCTAGGAGCATTTCTAGCGCTATTTTGGACGTGGATAGCACGAGTCCAGTAATGATGGCTACACCATCTGGACCTGGATGTTGACTCCGGTCATTCGCCCCGTTTCATTGCGGCAAATCCGAATGGAGCACAGTTGTGAGGCAACTTGGTGCAGCATTTCACAATGTTGCTGTCAGGGAAATGACAGCGGCCAGAGAAATGAGGGTACAATTCGGGTTGTCCTTATATCCTCGGACCAGCCTGCAGTCTTCCGAGTGCGTATATCCAGGCAAACAGAGGCAGACAACAACAACGTGGTGTTGATCATTACCTAAGCAGCGAAGCTTGAGCGAGACAAAGGATATGCACATGTTAGTCAGCCGGACGCGGGGCCTCTCTCGACAAGAACGCTAAGCGCCTTATCGATAAGCTATCGCAACGAAAATTATTCCAGCGTCGAGATTTCCGCTGCAGAAGCGTAGGCCGCATTCTTCGACCGGTCCAGCGAACTCCCACCCCGAATAAACCATTACCCGCACACGCCGTCAATATGGGTCAAGGACGCCGCATGGGAAAGAAGCAGGGCGCTCCCGAGCCCCTGTCAGCAGAGCATTTTGCCAAACTGAAGAGGAAGGCCGGTCTGCCCGTCGACGACACCGAAGGCGATGCACCGGCCAAGCGACGCAGGAGATCCAAGAAGCCGGAGCCGGAGAAAGCGATTGGCAGGCCGAAGGCACAGCCCAGACAGCCCAGTGCCGCCAAGGCAACGCAGAACGGTACCGGCACCAAGACCAAGAAGGCCCAGAAGGCCACGGCGGCGGCGACTGCACCCGACTCGGATGTGGATGTGGATGTGGACGGAGAGATGGCCGCCGCCGACGACGACGAGGAGTTCTCCGGCCTAGACGAGGATGAGTTCGACGGTGCGAAGCTTGGTGACGACTTCCTCGGCTCCGACGATGACGACTCTGTGTACGACTCAGACCAGGAGATGACAGGAGGAAAGAAGGAGCAGTTTGTCTTCTCGGACGACGAGGACGACTCGGACGAAGACAGGGAAGAGAAGCTTACACAGGCCAACATTGTCGGTCTGTCGCAGAAGCTCGACAAGCAGATGGAGGAAGACGAGGAGGCCGCCGAGGCGGAACTCCGGGAGTCGGCGCTGCAGACCAACATCGACGGCGACAAGCCCGACGTGCTCGTCGACGGCGACGAAGAAGACGACGAGCTGGCGGCCAAGAGCAAGAGCCTCCTCGCACCAGACCTGCAGCTGCTGAGGCAGAGGATAACGGACACAATCAGGATATTGGAGGACTTCGCCAACCTGGGAGCGGGTCGGTCGCGGGCAGAGTACACGGCCCAGGTGCTCAAGGACATCTGCGCCTACTACAACTACAACGAGTTCCTGGCCGAGAAGCTGTACAACCTCTTCCCGCCGCGCGAGGCGTTCGCCTTCTTCGAGGCCAACGAGTCGCCCCGCCCCGTCGTCATCCGCACCAACACGCTCAGGACGCACAGGCGAGACCTCGCGCAGGCGCTCATCAACCGCGGCGTCACGCTCGAGCCCGTCGGCAAGTGGAGCAAGGTCGGCCTGCAGGTCTTCGAGTCGACGGTCCCGCTCGGCGCCACGCCCGAGTACCTCGCGGGCCACTACATCCTCCAGGCCGCCTCCTCGTTCCTGCCCGTCATGGCGCTCTCGCCGCAGCCCAACGAGCGCGTCCTCGACATGGCCGCCGCCCCCGGAGGCAAGACGACGCACTGCGCGGCCCTGATGAAGAACACGGGCGTCATCATGGCCAACGACCCCAACAAGGCCCGCGCCAAGGGCCTCATCGGCAACGTCTACCGCCTGGGCGCCCAGAACGTCATCGTCTGCTCCTACGACGCCCGCGAGTTCCCCCGCGTCATGGGCGGCTTCGACCGCGTCCTGCTTGACGCCCCCTGCTCCGGCACCGGCGTCATCGCCAAGGACCCCTCGGTCAAGACCAACAAGAACGAGAAGGACTTCATGGTTCTCCCCCACACCCAGAAGCAGCTGCTCCTGTCGGCCATCGACAGCGTCAACCACCACTCCTCCACCGGCGGCTACCTTGTCTACTCGACCTGCTCCGTGACGGTCGAGGAAAACGAGGAGGTCGTCGCCTACGCCCTCTCCCGCCGGCCCAACGTCCGCCTCGTCGAGACCGGCCTCCCCTTCGGCAAGGAAGGCTTCACGAGCTACATGGGCAAGAAGTTCGACGCCAGCCTCAAACTGACGCGCCGGTACTACCCGCACACGTACAACGTCGACGGCTTCTTCGTCGCCAAGTTCAAGAAGTTCGGCCCCACGCCCGCCAACGCCGTGCTGGCGCCCGAGATGAAGAGGCAGGCCGGGTCGTCCAAGAAGGACGCCGGCGAGGCCGAGTACGTCGACCGGACGCCCATCGCCGAGGAGGGCGAGGGGCAAGACGACGAGTTCGGCGGGTTTGACGAGGGCGAGGACAAGGAGTACATCGAGCGCGCCAAGAAGAACGCCATGCGGAGGAGGGGGTTAGATCCCAAGGCGCTGAACAAGAAGGCGTCGAAGGAAGGGCTGAACGGGGGGGAGAAGAAGGCGGAGGACGGGAAGGCGGCGGCAAAAGAGGCGGCAAAAGAAGATGGCAAGCAGGGCGGCAGGGAGGACCAACCCACCAAGGCCCTGGCAAAGAAGGCCTCCAAGCAGGGCTTGAACGGCGCCAAGGGCAAGACGGAGGAGGTCAGGACAGAGGTGCTGAAGAAGAAGGCGTCAAAAGACGGGCTGAAGAGGGGCAAAAAGTGAGTGTGCAGTAGCCACCTGTTAGAAGGAGTGTACATGCGGACGCGAGATCACGAGGTACTTTACTGGCTTGTTTGGCGTTGAGGCATCAGGTGGAATGGAAAAGATTTGCATATGGTCTGGTTTCATTGCTATCTAAGGCTATCTGCCTGGTGAGCTTTCCCTGTCCTTAAGGGATCGGCATACCAACCAAACCGTGATCCGTCTATGTCGCGGTCCGTTGACCCAAGTAAAGCAGCTACAACCCCACCGCATAGTCTCAGTGACCAGCCTGACCAAGACGATATCTTCATCAAAGCGAGCCCAACATGATGATGGCAGTCACCCGGGCAATGTTTCCACCTCAGAGAAATGTACTAAACCTGAACAACCCCCTCACCACCAGGAACGGCAACCTCGTACTCCAGCACCAGCTTCACGCTCCGTCCCGCGTTCAAGCTGACGTCCCAGCTAACCTCGCCGGCCTTCTTGAGGCTGGCGGTCGCCGTGCCCCAGTCCGCATGCTCCTTGCCATGCTTGCCGGGCACGCCGGCCGGGACGGGCTGCCCGCCGGCGACCATGCCCCTCGGGTGCGTGACGGCGATGCGCAGCCTCTCGTCTTCCGACACGGGCACCTGGTCCTGCACGACCAGGTTGACCGGCTTCCCCGCTGCCGCGCGCGTGTTGGCTATGGTCACGCTGCGGGTGTACACCGAGGAGTCCTCCTTGGTGAAGATGCCGGAGGTGCTGCGCTTGACGTCGGGCTTGGGGTAGACGACGCTGATGGCCGGGTCGACGCCCAGACTCAGGGTGAAGTCGTCGCCCGCGCTGCACCGAGGCAAGGTAGAGCGGCCCATAAAGGAGCCGTCGAGCGTCAGGCCCACGGGTCCCTTGAGGAGGGTGAGCTTGCTGCCGTTGCGCAGCTTGGCTTTCAGGTAGGCGACGGGCTTGTACTTGGCCACGATGGTGTGCGAGAAGGCGACGTTGGTGAACGATATGCGGGCAACGCGCTGCTTCGAGGCGGTGGCGCTCGTGTTCAGCGTCTTGAGACCGGGCAAGTCGTACGTCGTCGTCAGGCCCGTCTCCTCGAACTCCGTTTCCTGGAACGAGAGCTCGGGGGTCGGCTCCCGCATCGTCGAAGCATCGTCATCGGGCGCGGGAGCAGCGCAAGATTCGATTACCAGTTCATCAGGCTCGTGAGCTTCCGTGACCGACCCATGGGAGCGTCCGAAGAGTTTCCGCGTCTTCGATGATGATCCCGACCGAGCCACGGGAGGAGGGGAAGGCACCGGTTGCTGGGAACTCGGTCCCGCGCCGAACAATCCCCCGCCACCCGATGGCATGGCAGGCTTAGGGACGGCGTTCACGCTTCCAAACAGCCTGCCAGCCGCTGATGCGGCAACCGTGGACTGTTCCGGCACGCTCTTCTGGCTTCCCCATTGTGTTGCTGGCCCTCCGACCAATCTGCTGCGATCATCTCCGAATAAAGAGACGCCGGGTGCTGCAGGTGCGGGTGGGCGTGCACCGAACGGGCCAGCTGTATAGTATTCGCCAGCCCCATACAGGTGAGCCCGCGACTTCTGCGCCCCCCATGCACTCTGCTGCGACTTCCAGCCTTCCTTCTCTGCTCGCTCCTCGCGGCTGTCCAGAACGCTGCTCTTTGCGCCGTAGCCCCGACCGCCGAGGCGGACACGCCACGGGACGAGGGTAGGAATGGCGTCTTGGAGGCCGGCAAAGGTTGCCTGGGAGGTACTCAGCACAATCTTGCAGCTGGACCAGTTCTCGGATGTCTTGTTGGTCAGCTGGGCGTCGAAGCAGAGGAGGGCCGTGTTCGAAGTGGTAGACAGTGACAGGTCGTAGCTCGGCGACCAGTACGCGTTCGACACGACGTAGGAAAGCGAGAGGTCGCAGGTGTAGCTGGCAGAGTCCGACGCCTGAGGGGATGCGTCCTTGTCGTGAACGACCTTGACGAGATCGCTGGAACTGGCGACGGAGCTCCGTCGTGACGAATCAGGTGTACCCGTGGTGTTGACGCCATCCAGTGTGATGCGGACGGACCAGCAGGAACGAGGCCAGAAACTCTCTCGCTCCCGCCGGATGCGCAACTTCTCCTTCAGCTTCTCGGCGTCGCGGCGCTGCTTCTTCTCGGCCTCCTTCTGCTTGGCCTTCTGAGCCTTGGCCTTTTCCCTGTTCGCCTGCTTCTCCTTCCGAGCCTCGACTTTCCTCACGTGTGTCTCTTCCTCCTTGAGCTTCGCGTGTTGTTCGCTGAGCTGGCGACGGCGGACAGTAGCATCCATGTGGTCCTTGGAGACTTTCTCCCGCTCGCTGCGGTATGCCTCTAGGCCGGCACCGATGTCGACCTTGCGCTTAGGTTGGTTGATCGACATGCCGTACGCGTCGAGGATCTTCAGCCGAGTCTCTGCACTAGTGATCTCTTCCTGGACTCGGTCCAGGTCGTCACCCAACAAGGTGAGCTTGTCGAGGACGGATGCGAGTGCCTCGCTGTCCTTCTTCGGTTCCTCGTCTTCTTCGGCATCGCGGTCATCGTCAGAGGTATCCTCGTCGTCGGAGTCAGGGTAGACGTCCTGGAAGATGTCGCGGTTCGGCAGGAGCTCGACGGCGATATCGGAGATGATGGCCGACCCGGTGCCTTCGACCTTGATCGAGTCTTCGTCGACGGAGGGGCTCAGGCCCAGGATGGTGATCTCGTTTGCTCCGGGCTAGACAGACAGACAGGTTTGTTAGTTTCCGGCATTCGTGCGAGTCTTCGGCCTCGAGCTGGGGCTGGAGGGCTTACCTTAAGCGCAACATTCTTGATGTCGCGCACGACTTGGGCACGCGTGGGGAAAAGCGTGACGGAGCGGGTCGAGAGCTCGCGGACGCGGAACTCTTGCTTCGGAACAGCGTCCATGGCAGCTGCTCTCTGCCTATTACCGTCAAGGAAAGAGCAAATGAACCGTTTGCAGAGCAACGCAATAGGCGGCTGCAGTAGAGAAGAGAGCAGCAGTTGATGGGAAAAGTTGAAGAACGAGGCCAGGAAGAAATAGAGGAGGGCAACGGCAAGTCCTACCTGTCGATCTTTTGAAAGGCTTGTTGAAGAAGACGTACAGGACGAAGAGTGGCAAGAAACGGAGGTGGTTGCTTGGCTGCCTTGACCGGCCACGCAGCCAGTGACAAACGCTCGAGCCTGGCTTTGGTGTCTGCCTACCTTACCTGAGGGACCTCACCTTACCTTGAGCTATCTGTGCCCAAAGAACTCACTGCGCTGCTGTTTGATAAAGCTGAGGTGAAGTGCTCATGCCAATGACGCCACCAATTCCAGGGCGGCCTCTCAAGGTCCAAGAACCCTGAAGGTCGAAGAGCTCAAATGAGTCAAGTCTGGGGAAGTGGAGAGACACACGTGTACCGAGTCATTCGTCTCGGGCTTGTGATTGGCCAGCACGGATCCAGGGTTCTTATGTAGAGGCCCACAACATGTGCGGAAGCCTAAAATATGGGTTTGTAGCCGAACCCTGCAGGGCGCCCCTTGTTGAATGGCTGGGCATTGCACTTCGATGACTGCACAGCCGCTTGTCGTGCCTTGATCTATCAGATCTCGAGTCCTTTTGTACCTTTATGTATATGTAATAGATTTCATTCTCTCATGAGCCTTGTAATCTCTCAAAAACACTCCAATCAATCCTCTCCAGCGCCTTCTGCTTCCTCCTCGCCACGTCCTGAGTCCGGCTCTCCTCAAAGTAAAACGCCCAGACGCTATTCCCCTGCACGCCGCCCCCGCCACGGCTGCTCTTGACGCCCAGGTGCTGCACGGCCTGCTCCCCAAGCGCAAACCGCCGCAGCGGCTTCTTGTTGCAGTACTCCTCGATCATCAGGTCCGTCTGTCCGCGTCCACGCAGCCGCAGGTAAGCTATCAGCTCCGGCACGCGGGTGCGGTCGAAGACCAGCGCCTGCGAGCAGCATGCCTGGCTATCCATCGGCACCACGCCCGCGTCTCTCTGCAAAGTCCGATCGTGTCCCCCTCGGAGCATGCTGCCGACGGAGCCGCTCCCGCCGCGGAGCGCGTACATGGGGAGGTTGTACTTGCCCGCCATGAAGGCGAGGGCAGTGAACGCCGGAGCGACGATCAAGGAGAGCACCGCGATGGTCGGAAGATCGAGGCGCAGGTTGAGGAGGGTTCTCCTGCCGGGGTAGTGGCTAGCTGTACCACCGACTCCCCCACGCAACCGCAGCAGCGCGCGGATGAGGACAAGCACCGTCGCCGACGTGACGCTGACAAGCGAGAACGCCGCAAACAGGTGGCCATACCACCAGTCCATTTCGGCGTCCCACGTCATATATGTCTCGCTGTAAAACAGGCGCAAGTAGAGCCACCCGATCCCCTCCTTAACCGGCGTCGTCGCCAGGTGCTGCAGACCCAGCAACGTGCGCCCCAACCAGTCGCCCGCGAATATGATATCGTCCTCGAACACGGCAATGAACGGCGCGCGTGTCTCGTTGTAGCATCGCTCCAGCGCGTACACGTAGTCGTAAACCCCCTTTTTCTGGAAGTCCGAGTTCGCCTCCATGTAGCGCAGCTCGTCTATCTCGTCGTCGGTCACGTTCTCGTACCCGGCCGCGTGGTCGACAAGCGCAGACAGCCACGGCGCGCCGAAGTCAGGGTGCTGCGACGGGCCGGCGGCATTGGCGAAGAGGACATTGACGCTGACCGCCGCGCGCTCCTTCCCCGACAAGCCCTCCAGCATGGACCCCACGCTGTCGGAGAAGTAGCGCGCCGCATCCGGGTGATCGCGACGGACCGTCGTGAAGGCCGCGCAGAGGGCGGGAGTCGCGCCGGCGCGCTGCGGAGCCGGACGGAACAGCGGATCGGTCGGTTTCGAAGTCGGGTCATAGCTCTGCCACCGCTCGATCCAGGCGCGCGCCTCGTCTCGCCGCACCGCCGAGTAGCCTAGATCGTAGACCTGTTCGCTGTGGAAGTACGCGCCGTGGGGGTCGCGCCACAGGGCGTAGTTGCAGTAGACGAAGAGGGCGAGCCACAGGGCGGCGCCGACGGCGAGCGCCTGCACGGCCGGGACCGAGGCGACGCCCGTGAGGGTGTGCAACCTCATCGGCGGGGATCGGGTGAAGGGTTCGCGGTGAGACACATGCGAGGCGAGGCAGTTCCAGTACATGAGCCGAATGTTGAACTCGGGACGAAGCGTCTGTTTAACTTTGTCCGAGTCCAAGCTGAGCTTACGGGAGCGGGTCCTCGGAAGGAATCTCTCAGCGGCCTCTGATTGGGCAGCGACAGGATAGGAGACCAGCGCGCAGGGGCACCAGATCGTGAACAACGACATCCGACGCCAGTTCTGGGACTCTCTCTCGATGGCTCTTCGACTACTACCTAATGCTGCCTGGTTATCAGTCAACGTGTAGCGTTCCTATACTGGTCTACCATATTCGATTCTTCCGGCTTTCGCTGCCCATTCTTCCATAGCCCGTCGACCAGAACATTCGAGGGGCTGTTACCGCGCCATGGGCCTCACTCACGTGCATTCAAGCGATTGACTTCCCGGTCCTTCGTCCAGTGAATAATAGTGTGGTGGCAGCAAAACTCCCCTTTAGGAGCAAGACGTCCCAAGTTGAAGGAAGACTACCAAAACGGCACAGTATCTTCCAAGAATCAGCGCATAATTCTGTCCAACGATGCAAGGGAGAGGAGGACACTCACCCAGCAGTAGCCGCCAATATCTCAAACGGCCGCGCCAGAGTCCCCCAGTTCATCACAGCCAAGAATACCATTACCCAGCCAGTGATGACCGCCAGTTTCTGGGAAATCGTGCCGAGAGCCGCGAGGGTCCATAACGGTGCGATGAGCATAACAGCTGCAGCCAGGAAGATGGATATGGTTGCGCTGATATCCACCTGGCGGTCGTCTCCGCGCACCGTCGTCTTCAGTCCGGACTCCGGATTGCTAGTCTCGCTTGAGTCCGTGGAAAACATGCCGAAGAGACCTCGCGAAGGGGCAAGGATGTGCTGCTCGAAGAAACGCCGCAGCGGCGACTTCTCACCCTTGGACGCTGTAATGAGATCCTTCGAATGCAGGAATCGTGTCTCGCTCTCGTGTATGGGTCCATTCCGATTAGACAGCCATCTCTGTACATTCCTGACGTTGGTCCTGGGGGCGTCCGGCCTTGCCTTGAGCTGGAGATAACGCTCCAGCAACATGTCTTCCACGTCGGTTAGCGATCAGCTGGCTGATGCTCGTGTATGCCACCGGAGAAAACCGCACCATAGCTATTGAGCTTTGCCTCGATGGCCTCTAATATCGCCCGTCTCTCAGCCTGGTCACTCCTGAAAGAGCCATTGTCAGCATCAGCCGCTTGTTTTGCGCTTAATGCTGAGTCGACGGCGTCGAGTCTCTCCTCGAGCACTGCAAGGCTGTCTTGGAGCCTAAGCAGGACCCGTGAGTGCAGATTGTCAAACCGTCGCAGCACAAAGAAGTCATCGTCTGAAGAGACATGGGCGACGAATCCAGGATATCCGATATACTTCCTATTGTTGTCATGTTAGCATGTTGGCGGCCTGAGTTTGTACTCGGATGCTGAGTTGCTCACCAAGGTTTGTGGTCGAGCTCATCTTGGGTAGGAGGTTGGGCGACGGCTGCTGGAGCCGATGAATTGTTCATGGTCGAGTGGAGGCAGAGATTGCATGGCAAGAGCCATGACATGTCAAGGAAATGGCATGCTGCCATATGCATTGCCAGCAGGCTCTGGGTAATTGAGCCTCTCGCACTGCACTCAGCCTTGGCCGCTTCGGTGTGGCTTTGATGGCATGCAGCCCTACTTTCCTTCGCCACTGTTGCATTTACCAATCATTTCAAGAAGGCTGGCACACCTTCATGCAAGCCAGCACACGCGCCTAATGCGGCTCACAGTCAAGTTGAGGCGGACACTGATCGCCCAGTAGCTATTTGAAGCGGGTGTTTCCAAGCACAAGATCTGTCAGATCGATGTTCGAATTTCCGCAGCTTCATACCAGCGACTGGACGATCGACGGCACCTCATAGTCCCTGTCATTCAAGGATACCATCTCTTCCGTCGATCCACTCCGCTCAAGGGACGTAATGTCCAGTCGTGCTACTCTAGAGCATGGAGACGAAGCTCGGCGACGCAGGGGCGATCGACGACCTCGCCGGCGCCAGACCAGAAGAACGGTATGATCTCCTGTTTTCATCAGATAAGGTAAGGACATTCAAAGCCTAACGCATGGGAACAGGAGCGAAATCCGACTCATCCAGATCCTGCGCACCCAGACCTGGAGGACCCAGGTGGCGACGACGACGCAGGGTCCCAAGATCCCTTTGGAGCTCCTCCCCCAGATCCGGACGAATATTGGGGCAGAGAAAACATACGACGACCAAGGGACACAGACCCAGCCCCGAGGCCAGGACCTCCGGCTCCCGAAACGCCCGAGAGTCCCTCGACACTGTCCCAGTATCCCGACGTCCAGTGTTTCTTTTGCGGACACTGGCCGTGCATCTGCGGAGCCGAGCGTTCCGATGGACAGGATCCTTACTCGGGGCCGTGGGCCCCTCAAGGAACAGAGCGCTCACCATATTATGAGCCTTATCCACCGTATGACGTGGTAGACACAGAGTCATATACTGAGGATCATGTTTCCAATATCGGGGGATGGAACGCGTCGGGCTTCCCCAACTACTCCCAGCCGTCCAATGTTGCCGAATGGACTGCAACACGCGGTTTCAGCTATGTGCGCAGAACCCTCGACGCCTCTAATGCCCAGGGCAATGCCTCCAGCGCAGCAAGGGCCCAGTCCCCGGAGTACAGCCGTGACATGCTGCAACACGTCGGGGCGGAGACGACGTCAGAGAGTCAGGGACAGGCGAACTCCTATGTCGGAGGTTCTGGACAGGGCCAGTGACGCGAAGTATGGCGAAGAACTTGGCACTGAAGAACATGATACTGCTTGGTCCTCGCCAGAAGCACACAGCCGATGTGCATAATACCAGTCATTTGCTATGTGCTTGGGAATGGATACGATCATCCGGGGCTTTCATACATGTTCTGGAGGGCCAGATAGGTATGTCTGGTGTGTTATTCTTCTCCAATCATCTTGCGCGTGGGCCACAGACCTCAACTCCAGCCTACCTACTCAAGGAGTTTCCCGAAGATGACCAGCAGGATTGGGAGCAATGTGGCAAGTTAGATGAACGCTCTACGATGCCACAGTGTTATACAATAGCCTCCCCTTGCTTATCACGCCATTTCGTGGGAATAACAGTCCTATATTATGCTTCTTCTCCAGGGACCGGAAGGGAGAAGAAAGATCACTGGGAAAAAGGGGGGGGGTTGGTAATGAGAGCGGCTTGCCAAGTGCAAGGCGCCAGGCAACCGTGTGTTGGGACAGAGATATTCGCTGTCAATCTCCTCAATGTCAGAATGCAATCATCATTAAGGTGCGCAAGGCACTCCCGCCGTATTAAGCTTTAGTTTGCTGAAGTCTACGGTTCTACGGTTCCTGTCGACCGCCTCGTTTGATGAGCAAGTTGGGTTGTGTCGCAACTGCGTGGAAAGCTGTCCATGTTACCGCAGGTAGCAGCTGATTCGCGGCACCATAGCTTTCGCGAACCCCTCAATCAGGTACTTCTGATCATCTACTTCTGCCTTGTGGCACGATTGTCGCAACGTTCTTGGACACGAACGGCTTGCTTGCGTTTCTCCTGTCGCCCTTTGTCTCGATCATTGTAAGCACACCATGGAATCAGTCTCTTTTGCACCGCCTCCAGCCGCAGCCGTGCCTTCGGGGGCAGCGCCGCTCCCAGTTGGCCCTATCCCCGCGCCGTATCTGCCGGCCCAAAGTGACGGTCCGGCGTTGAAGCCGTTGCCGCTGGCAGAGCAAGACATCCGAGACAGGAGATCTAGTGTTGAGTTCGGCCTTCAGGAATACCTGAGTCTGCAGAGGCGACGGTACAGAACCGACGAAGTTGGCATCGACGAGCGCCTGCGGGTTCAGGCCGCGCATGTTCTGTCCGACCTCCAGACGCTGAGGGACCACGTCGCCACCATGATCAAAATAGCCGAGTCTCACCGCTGGCGACGTTGGATAACTGGCACCGTCGTGTAAGCTGCGCTGCTTCTAGTCGTCTGTTGGCATCATGACAAAGCTAGCTTGCTTGTTTGCATTTGCGTACTGTCGAGACTCTTGTCGTGTTCTGCAATTATTCTATTCTCGTTTGGCAATCTGTCCTCATCAACACTGTGATTTCAACCGCATACTTAACTATTCTCTAGTGCTTCCTTCATTCCCGCTATCAGAGCCATATTCAGGAGGCCTACCGAAGACTCGGAGACGTCCAACGACACCGAATACGCCTTCCGCAAGAGCAAATCCCTGATCGCCCGTATCAGGAACTCCTTGCCCGGCAAAGGGCGACTTGCTTCCATCGCATTCTTTGTCTTTGCGGTTCTGTATGTCTTCTCCAATGAAGTGTCGCTCAGAGTGGCCAGGACCGTCTCCAAGCGGCTGAAGCGACTCAGCGCCAAGATCGAGGCAGGCCAAGACGACATTGATGAACAGGACTTGAAGGTGTTGGGCGGCTGGAGGTGGAGGGTCCTTCTCTGGAATTACTAAACCGTGGTCGAGCCTGTACCGACAAAGTGTTCTTGCTCGTCCGAGACATCCAGATGTGCACCGGTACTCGATTTCCACTTTGGCTAGGAAGGTGCCAAAAATAACCGACGGCTCGGGACGTCCGAGTATCGGCCGCATCTGAATTGACCAAGCAACACCAGTCAGTTCGTACGACGATCAATATCCGGCATTGTATTACGAGCAGCCCATCCCGCGCGGGAGCTACTTAACGGCTGCGCGGTGCATTGCTTTTGGGGTATTCTATCGCGGCTGAATCTGGTAATTCCCCTTCCGTCGCTCCCCACAATGTGCTCCGAAGATATCAACGTGATACCATCCGGCCCAGGACACATATATTACACCCGCAATTGCTGCCCCCCTTGGCCCGAGGCTGCATACATCCCATACTACTTCTGTGCGGTGTTGGCCACATGGATCCTTGGCGCCGGGAACGGTCTCAGCTTCTGAGCCATGCTTACCACTTCCATCTCCGGACGGCGTTACCTCAAAACTAATACAGTCGGTCACATAGGAGTCTTCAGGAATGGTCTTTGTCGTGCATTTCAGGATTCAGCATGCTCTTTTCTTTGATCGTGGCCCTGCTGGGGTGGGCGATTGTGGCCAGAACTGCGGCAACGGTGGCGCTGGAAGAGGTTGCCAGACTCCCAAGAGGATGGAACTTGAATAGCACCGCCAAAGACAACGACTCGATCACGGTCTTCCTCGCCGTGAAGCAGCCGAAACTGGTCGAGCTGAAGACGCAGCTGGTCCGGAGCGGGGCCCTAAGACACCGGAGTACAGCCAGCCATTACTCTCGACAGCAGATCCGAGAGTATAGAAGACCGGAAGGTACAGCAATGGATTCCATCCTGCGGTGGCTCGACTCGCAGGGTATCAGCGATAGAAGGACGTTCGATGGTTGGATCAGCTTCAACATCACAGCGCAGGCAGCAAGGTCTCTGTTCGATGCTGAGCTCGGGTGGTACACCTACAACACCTTTGCTCCGGTTCTTCGGACTCGTCGTTATACCGTCCCGTCACGGCTCAAGGCCTACATCGACTTCGTATACCCGCTCGCGCACTTCATGCCGCCTCGTCGTCCTCAACTCCAATTAAAGCCTCCGCAGCAAGATCCGCAGTCGACCCAGCCTAGTCGACCAAGCGGCATGCTCGACCTCCCCTGCGCGACGGCGACCTTCCCCGAATGCATACGCAAGCTCTATAATATCACCTACAACGCCACATCTCCCTCCCCATCACGATTCGGCGTTGCGGGGTTTCTTGAGCAATACATAAACTACGAAGACGTTTATAACTTCCTGGAGATTTACGCTCCCGAGCTGACCGGACTGGACCCGCCGTATAACTTTACCGTCGAGCTCCTCAACAACGGCTCAAACCCCCAGGACCCGATCTGGATGGCCGGGCTCGAGGCCTCGCTCGACATCCAGTACGCCATGACCATCGGCTATCCGGCGGAGGTCATATACTACAGCACCGGCGGACGCGGCGTCAAGCTCGACGGCAGCGGCGCCGAGATCCCCATGACAGGCAGCGACAACGAGCCATACCTCGAATTCCTGCAGAATTTGGTCATCAAGCCGGACAGCGAGCTCCCCCAAGTGCTTAGCATCAGCTACGCCGACGACGAGCAGTCCGTTCCGCAGGCTTATGCCGCGCGCGTGTGCGACCTCTTCGCCCAGCTCGCCGCGCGGGGCGTATCCGTCCTCTCCGCCTCGGGCGACGGCGGCGCGGCGGGTACCAACCAGAATCTATGCTACTCGAACGACGGCAGCGGGCGGAGGGCGCTGATCCCCACCTTCCCCGCCAGCTGCCCGTGGGTGACGGCCGTCGGCGGCACCGAGAACGAAGGTCCGCCCGTGACGGCGGCTGAGTTCTCCGCCGGCGGCTTCAGCAACTACTTCGACCGGCCCACCTGGCAGGATGCGGTTGTGCTCCCGTATTTGAAGAAGCTCACGAGCGCCAACGACACTAAGATCGGGCTCTTCAACACCTCCGGCCGCGCCATGCCGGACGTCAGCGCGATAGCATCGGGGTTTCAGATCCAGTACGGGGGCGGCGGGTCGGTGGTGCAGGGTACAAGCGCCAGCACGCCAGTTGTTGCCGCCATGATCGCGCTGATCAACGATTCGCGGCTGAGGGCGGGGAAGCCGAGCCTAGGATGGCTGAACCCGATGCTGTATTCTGCCCAGGTCCGCAAAGTGCTGAGTGATATCACCATTGGCGAGGGGATGGGTTGTAGTTTCGGTGATGGCGGAGGTCCTGAGGAGGGCTGGGCTGCAGTTGAGGGTTATGACTGCGTGACTGGACTAGGGGTGCTGAGTGACTTTGCGAGGTTGCTGGAGGTGCTCGGATAGAGGAATGCTGCTGTTCGATACACAAGTACGTAATACTACAAGGGCTCCATTACCAGAATGCTCCCGTCCTGGCTTATCACTGAACCCTTTTGCGCCAACTGAAATGTCCCCTCGGATCCCTCCTCAGCGCTTCCATCTCCCTCACATCGCCGGCCTCAGGCCCATTCTCAACCCGCCCAGCCTCCACCGCTAATCTGGCATACTCCACCGCCATCACCTCCTCCCCAAGCATATTACAGTTCAACGCAGCCAGCGTATAAGCCCCGGCAACGGAAAACTCCAGCCTCTCCTCCCTAAACAACTCGACATACTTCGCCACAATCTCCTTCGTCACCCCAGCAGTCCGCCAATCCCCGAGCAGTCCCTCAATCCTCCGTATCTCCTCCAGCCTAGCATCCGACTCCCGCCCCTCTTCACCAGTCAGCCTACACTGCTCACAGCCGCACTCAAAACCCCAGGCATGCAGCGCCCTCTCCCTCCTCGCCGCCCTCGGCTCGAAGCTATCCAGATAGGTGATCCCCAGCTCCTCTCCCGCCACCACGTCCCTCACAGCCGTAGTCGAGTGCACCAATCCTCGATCAACGCGAAAGGCCACGTTGGGCCGACAGTCGTGATTGAACCTCGATACCTCGGGATAGTTGGCGTAGTGATGCCCTCCTCCTTCATCCCCTCCTATGTCCGTCTGGAAGGAGTTGGTGGCCAGTATATCCGTGACGCGGTGCCGCCCGCCGAAATGCCCCAGCTGCGAGAGGAAGAGGGATCTGGTGGGGTCCGGCAGGGCGTCCACGGCGGAGTCGAGGAGGCGTTGCGAGAAGTGGTGGTCCGATGGAGCGGGAGACTCCAGGAAGGCGCGGTGGACTAGTAGGACGGGGGTTTGGGACATTATGGGATCGCCGCGGTGGAGGTGGCGGCTGGCGAGGAGGCCGAGACCTTTACCCGGGACTGCGGAGACGTGGAAGGGTGGTGGACTGGGGGTTTGGTTGTGGGAGGGGATGTTGGGGAGGAGAGACTTGAGTTTCTGCATGTTGGATGGGCTTGTGATGACTGATATCCCTCGGTTGTTGTTGAAGGATGGGCTGGTGTAGAGGCAGTAGGACTGTACGCAGAGACCTGTGTCGTGCCAGGCTGGCTTCACCGTGTTTCCATTGGCAGAATTATCCGGGTTCCGTGGTGTGCGTGTCCTGGAGACATTTTCATGGTAGCCGGCATCACATGTGGGCTCCAAAATGTGCGCGGTCAAGTTCGAAGGGCAGGTGTCTGCTGAATGATGCCGAGCTTCGACATAGTAACCCAGAATTGCAGATGCACAGGAAATAGCTGAGGGCAACCGCATCTCCAGAACTGTAGCAAGTCCCTTCAGTTCAATCAACCGGATTGAGGGAGAGATCAATTGTACTTTCCAGGCGAGATTCGACATCCCAACGGAGATGCCTGGGTCGTGGGACGTGGTCCTGATCGCCGCTAGGTGTGTTTCGTGGGGTCGACTGATGAAACAAACCAAGAGTCTCGGTGTGCCTGGGCGCCTTATTGCCACAGAATCTCGGTGCAAGGGTCACCCTACGTATTATTTTGCTGATTACTGTATCGACAGCCATCCACTTGCAATTTTGATGGGGGTTTATATACAGGAAGGAAGTGATGGCCGATGTATGTACGTCCGGATGCCACACCAACTATATACACCTCCGACTCCCTTCCACTTACGACACCGTAATGGTCCCCGTCAGCCTCACGTCTCTCGAGCTGGCGCCCACACTAACCGCAAAATCCCCAGCAGGCACGATCCAGTTCTGCTTGGCGATGTCCCAGTAGCTCAGGTCCTTCCTGCGTAAGTTGAACGTAGCCGTACCACTCGCTCCGGGAGCGAGACTGAGCTTCGTGAACCCGCGCAGCTGCTTGGGCGGAGCAGCCGGCGCCGAAGACGGCAGGCCGATGTACAGCTGGGCTACCTCGGCACCGGCCACGCCGCCCGAGTTGGTGACCTTCGCAGTCACGGTGGCGACGGTGTCGAAGAGGTCGGCGCGACCGCCGGATATGACGGTGCCGGTGGCTGCGCCGGACTTGGCTGTTGATGTGACGGTTACGTCGGAGTAGGTGAAGTTTGTGTAGGCTGAGAGCATTGTTAGTTTTGTTACGATGCAACCAGAAAAGAGGGTGAACTTACAAAGACCGAACCCAAACTCATACCGCGGCGAAATGTTCGCCTTGTCAAAATGGCGGTAGTCGATGTACAACCCCTCGGAAAAGTTGTCGTCGCCTCTCACTACCGAGGTGCCGTAGTCGTTGGCCGTCTTGGCGATCGTGTACGGTAGCTTTCCAGACGGCGATGTCGAGCCGTAGAGGATATCGACGAGCGCATTACCGCTCTCCGAGCTGGGGAGTCCGGCCCAAACCACGGCCTGCACATTGGGTAGCGACAGGATGGTCTCTAGAATAACAGGGCCGACGCTGTGCACCACGACAATGACGTTCTTGTTGGCGTTCGCGACGGCTTGGACGAGCTGATTGCCCGAGTGCCAGGGGTCTAGGTTGTTGCGGTCACCGGCGACTCCTTCGACGGTAATGTAACCTTCTCCCGAGTCGGAAGTGATAAACACCAGCGCTGCATCGGCTCCAGACGCTGTGCCAGAGACGGAGCCTGTGTTGTCGTTGTCTTGCAGGCTGACTGTAGTTCCGTCCGTCTGTGCGCGCCCCTTGATGGCGTCGTATGGAGCGACGAAGTACGGATAGGGAGCAGTTCCCGAACCCCAGCCCATGCCGAGCGCGCCGGTATTGCAGCCTTGGTCAGTGCATGAGTTGATGCCCTTTGGGTTGTTGACTGCGGCGGAACCAATGACGGCGAGCTTGCTCGGCTTCTTCAGAGGTAGAATGCCGCTGTTCTTGAGGAGCACGATGCCGTCCCGTGCCACAGCTCGAACGTTCTCCTTGTGGTTTCCTTGGACATTGGCCTTGATGTTGATCGAAGGGAAGCCCGAGTTCTGGCCCGTCAGGTACCACGCAGCCAGAATGCGGCGCGCCATGTCGTCTAGTCGGGTCTTCGAGACCTGTCCGCCATTGACAGCGTTGTTGAGCTGCGGGCCCCACAGGATCGTCTTGCCGTTGTAGTCGCTGCCCGGCATGGTCATGTCCATGCCGCCGTTTGCCGCGCCGTTGGTGGTGTGCTGCGCGTTCCAGTCGCTCATAACGTACCCCTGGAATCCGAGCTCCTGCTTCAAGAGGCCGTTCATGATCTTGTCGTTTTCGCAGGCCCAGGTGCTGTTGAGCTTGTTGTAGCTGCACATGACCGAGGCCACGTTGGAGTGGACCGCATCAGCAAACGGCCACAGGTACAGCTCGTGCATGGTCCGGTCATCGATATTACTGCTCATCGTCTCCCGATTCAGCTCCTGCTCGTTACCGATGTAGTGCTTGGCCGTCGCCTGGATACCGGCAGCCTGCATCCCCTCCGTCGTGACCGCCATCGAAATGCCAGTCAGGTAAGGATCCGGGCCAAATCCCTCCCAGTTCCGTCCGCCTTGCGCCAGCTTCCCAAGCGGCCCGCCAACAGGGCCCAGTAGAACGTGAATACCGCAACCCTTGGCCTCGGCACCCATGTACTGCCCGCGCTGCCGCATCAGGTCCACGTCCCAAGTCGCCGCGGCCATGATACCCGGCGTGAATGCCGTGGCACCGGTGCCGAAGCGCACTCCAAGAGGCCCATCCTGGAGACACAGCTGCGGATATCCGATCGAGCCGACAGGACTGGTATTTCCGACGCAGGGACCCTTGTTCCACCCAACGCCAGTGACGAGGTTGATCTTGTCCTGCTGGGAGATCTTGGCCAAGGCAGCATTTGCCTGCGAGTATGCTGCCGCCCAGGCTCCCGTAGCGGTAGGGTCGACTGCGAGTGTACCCGCCGTATCTGGCTGGGCCGATCCTTGCTCGCACCGGGCCAAGGTGGCTGCCGCCAGAAGAGCGACAAGATGAGAATGCATCGCGTGGAATTTTCTCACAGTCGCGAAGTTGCCGAGTCGACGTCCAGCTTCCAGGCGATCCGTCCGAGGTTTTATTTCGGCCCATTATAAGGTCAGTGAAAGGCGATGCGGATCACCAGCCCCTTCACCAGCCCAGTCGGAAGCGGTGCCTCCCGGGGCTTTACTGATCAACAGTCTCCACATCACCCATATCAAGTGAAGAGACCCAAGGCCTGTGGGATGCCCAAAAGCAGTAAAACAGCGGCGGCCTGTCTCCGAGGGTAAGTGAATTGCGGGCTGGGCAGACATTGTATGGAGTAGATGACTGCCTTGGTTCCCGGCACTTCGTCCAGTACTCAGTTTCGCCAGCGTCAAATCTTGGTCCGGTACGTGGTATCCGTCTGCATTGGTGACGGCAGGAGGGCCGCGCAGATCGCAGGCGAAGTCCAACCTGATGTCATCCTGCTCCTTGTTGCCCTTGCCCGCCACCTTTCTCGAGTCCGGACGCCATACCCCCATAACAACTACTGAAGATGCGCCACAGAAGGCCCGGTCAAGGGTCCATTCCGAGAGGCCTCGGCACTCGATGCGGCGCCTCGTCCGCCGTCAGGGCCAGTTAGGTGACACCCGGGCCGTTTTGCCAGAAGTTAATTAGCCAATATATCACGCACCGTTGCGCATCCCGTCTTGAAACCGCATTCGACCCCGCAAAGTGGACGCATAGCTGCCGCAGATCCAATACGGGGGGGTCCCTCGAGATCCAATGGAGCTATCACATATGGCGATGCCCTGTAAGGCACACTTACTGACGGACTACCCGTCACAGCATGTAAGGCATCTGTCATACCCAGCCGTTCCTCGCCATCGTGGGGCTCTTGGCTTGCGGTATCGGCATAGTACGAACAAGGTGCTTATTGCGTCCTCATTCCTGCAGGACGGGGCATGTGCGCGAGAGAACGCGACTGCTTCTCAACCGCTTGACGGCAGCAGATGAGGGAGACCTCAGTGAAGAATCAGTTGGATCTTGGGGCCATCAATGTATGTGGGGAACACACGGGGTCGATGCACGAGCAGGGGCCTGGCACTAACTCTGCTAAGCTACCCTATACCTCCCTGTGCCGCGACATTACATTTGACCTTACCCTATTTGTACCTTCAAAGTGACGACAGGTATTCTGAAGGGAACAATCAGCTGTAGTCGCTAGTCTATGATGTTGGGTTCATCCTTGTTCCAGCTGGGACAAAACTGTCATAAATTGTGGTTCATCACTGGTAACGGGGAAATGTCTGAGACTAGAGTTAATAAACTGAAAAGTTTCTATTTTGTTGAAGGCTTCTGCGAGATCGAAGCCCTTGATAAGATGTGTACTCGTGCAGTGGGTGTCACTGCATGAGTATCAGCATTCTCAACCTGGAGTCCTTGCGTATGACTACTCAGCTGGACAGATACGCCCTTGGCGTTAGTACTAAACTGCCAAGATGCCGCCAAGATGACTCCGAAAACATTGTGGACTACCTACTTTGCGCGCTTCATTAATTCACACCCTGAGGTCAACGGCTAAGGACGGCACAAGGGACGTACGGAAGCATTCCGTCGCATTGTCAAGTTGACGGAACGGACATGCAGGGCAACGACGGACGCTTGAACATCGCGCCCTGTTCGGGACATGCGTGGGTCTCGGGCCGCCGCTTCAGATCGGGAGTCATCTCTCGGCGTCTAAAGTCGTAGACGCTTGTGCCCTGAGTCACTCCCGAAGTCGGGCGACCTGATAAGGATCCGAGCTGTACGCGGTTTACACACGTGGAAAGCTTAACACCGCCTGACAATATATATCAGAGGGGCCGTCTGAAGCTATATCCAGTTCTTCTGACGTATCTCAAGCTGAGGCCTGCAATTGGCAACAAACACCATGGCCGTGAAGACTCAAGACCTCCCCATCCGGGAGCAAGAGGGCGATGTATCTACTGCCTCAAAACAAGAGGTCACCTTCGGCAGACCCCTGCTATCCCAATTCCTCCTCGCCCCAGGCTACCGCAACCTAAACCAAGGTATTACCCAAGTCACTCCCGGGTAATCCTCGAGACTCACACCAGACAGGCTCCTTCGGCACCATCCCCCGCGCCGTCCAAGCCGCACAGCGCTCCTACCAAGACCAAGCCGAAGCCCGCCCCGACATCTTCATCAGGTACGACTTCCCCAAGCTGCTAGACCAGTCCCGCGCCGCCGTCGCGTCCCTCCTGCGCGCCCCTGTCGACACCATCGTCTTCGTCAGCAATGCCACCGTAGCAGTCAATACCGTCCTCAAGAGCCTGGCCTGGAACCCCGACGGCAAGGACGAGATCCTCTACTTCAGCACCGTCTACAGCGGCTGCGGCAAAACCATCGACTGCGTGGTGGACTTCAGCACCGGCCTCGCCTCGTCGCGGGAGGTCCCCATCACCTACCCCATCGAAGACGACGAGATCCTCTCCCGCTTCCGCGCCGCCGCCCAGGCAAGCCGGGACGCGGGCAAGCGGCCCCGCATAGCGCTGTACGACACCGTCAGCTCCCTCCCCGGCGTGCGCTTCCCTTTCGAGGCCATGACAGCGGCGTGCCGGGACCTCGGGATCCTCTCGCTCCTCGACGGCGCCCAGGGCGCGGGCCTCATCGACATCGACCTGGCACAGCTGGACCCGGACTTCTTCCTCACCAACTGCCACAAGTGGCTGCACTGCCCGCGGGGCTGCGCGGCGTTCTACGTGCCCCTGCGCAACCAGGACCTGGTCCGCAGCTCGCTGGCGACGTCGCACGGGTACGTCTCCCGCGGCGGGACGCAGCGGTTCAACCCGCTGCCGCCGGCGGAGGGCAAGAGCAGGTTCGTGAACGAGTTCGAGTTTGTGGGTACGATGGACAACTCGCCTTACTTGGCCGTCAAGGATGCGATTGCGTGGAGGGAGTCGATAGGCGGGGAGGAGAAGATCATACAGTGGCAGACCAATTTGGCTAAGGCGGGCGGGAAGAAGGTCGCTGAGATCCTGGGGACGGAGGTGCTGGACAACAAGACTGGGACGCTGACGAACTGTGGCATGGTGAATGTGGCGCTGCCAATGGTTATTGTCGATGATGACGCGGCGGGCAAGGGAAAGGTGGATGACAAGGGGTGCCTCGGGGTGCCGCGCAAGGCGGCGTACCCGCTAACGCAATGGATGTTGGAGACGATGATAGGCGAGTACGACACGTTCATCGCCTTAATCGTGCACCAGGGTCGCTGGTGGGCTAGGTTGAGTGCGCAGGTGTACCTGGACATGGATGATTTCGAGTGGGCCGGGCAGACGCTGAAGGCGCTTTGTAAGCGGGCGGCGAGTCTGGAGATGGTCACTGGGTCGGGTGCCTAAGAATGGTAGCCCAGCGAGCAAGGACATAGCATAGTGATCGTCTAAGACTCGTACAGGCCTATTCCCTGTCTAGACTGAAGAGCGTTTACTTACAAAGATCTCACTGCCAACCCAACAGACCGTGTCGAAAAAAAATGCTAGTCGTGATGAGTCCAAGACGAGCTGCGACGGCAACATCTACTGCACAGGATGGTCAAGCATAACCTCCAGCCACGCCGCATACCCGGCAAACATGGCATTGTCCTTCCACTTCTCGCAAAAGTCCAGCAGCGCTCGGTCTCTCTCCGCCAGGTAGGTGTCCTCTTTCACTCTCCTCGTGACACTCAGGACAGCCCGCGCCACCTTGTTCGTGCAGACAGGGCAGAGATACGGCGGCTGGCGCACATCCTCCTCCAGGCACGTCGTCCCTTGCATCATGCACGCGTACCAGACGCAGTGGTCCAGCCCGAAGCAGTGTCCGAGTTCGTGGGCGGCGGTGCGCACGTAGCGCGAGAGCCAGAGCGCGTAGGGATCTTCGCCCGGGGCCGACGCCTTCTTTGCGGCCTCGACTGCGGCTCGGAGCGGTTTCAGGTGGGACAGTTCTCCCCCTCCATCCGACGGCGGAAGACACGACTTGCTTCTGGAGTTCGATCTGGAGGCGGACCTCTTGACGCCGCACATCTTGTTGATGTACTCGGCACAATGTGACGCGGGCCACATGTGCTCCAGATCGATGTCGCAGTCCTTGTCCAGCTCAGGTCGGTACCGGGCCGAAGAGACGACACAGACGCGGCTGCCCCCATAAGCGCGCCCGCAGCAGAACGTATCGTCCTCGTCCTCGTACAGGTCATGATCGACAAGGAGGATAACGGCATACGCATCGGCTGGCAGGTCCTCGATAAGCGCGTCAAGAAGGTCAGTCAACTGGAGCTGCCGCCTAAACCTCCCGTCCGGGCTAGGTCTTGCCTGGATTCTCGTGCAGGCGTTACCGACGGCCAGACCCACGAAGGACGGTAGTTCACTGTTCTTCGCTTCGGCGGAAGGCTTGTTATCCCATGGCACGAAGCGGAACGGGCGGGGAAATGGCTTGACGGACAGCCCGTGGTAAAAGGCCGCAAGGTACTCGACCACGTGATTCGGATCGAGAGGCTTGGGCTGGGGCTTCTGACGGGCAGTTGCGCGACCCAGGGGCACCGTCCAGCGGCTCATGAACGAGACGTCATCCTCAATGTCAGGCGGCGCCGCGACATACAGCGTCTTGCGTCGGGCAGTTACGGCATTTCGCTGTGGGAGCTCAATCCAGGAACGCAGGCTCTGGCCACCGTACTCGGGGTCCGCGGCGAGGTCGTCACCGGGCAGAACCAGCGGGGTGGGGTAGCAGGCAGCCCTGTCGGCAGCGTCATCAACACCGCCGTCTAGGACGATCGCCTTAGCTTTGCTAGAGCCGGGAACGCGTCCAGAGGGGTCGGCTGCTGCTGCGAGCTGCGCCGGGGACAGCCTCGAGAAGCCAGCTTCTTCAGCGTGTGGGGAGGGGTCAGCTTGAAGTGCATCGTGCGTGCACGCGGACTTGGACGACCTCAATCGGGGCATGATCACGTCAGGGGTATGCGAAGCGCTGAGACTCTTGAGCGAGAGAGAAGGAAAGGAGGAAGAACCGTCGCCGCCCCAGTCCTGCTGGACGGGAGTCGCTATTTGTACCCCAGCACCGTCAGGCAGCAGCGGCCCACCGACCTAGCTAACTGCTGAGAGTGCGAGCCCTTGTAAAAAAGGGCCATCGTGCACGACTTGGACTGTTGGCTGCAGGTCCGCGTCGAGTGCTGAACGTCCACATCGGGATGCTGTTGTGGAGGAAAGATACGTACCAAACTGCTTCCCCACTTAAGGTAAGGAAGGGTATCTACCTTATTCCATTACGGACACCGACCCTAACCTAATGTGGAAGTGACGTATAGCTGTGCTCCACCTTTTTCTTCATCAGCGAGGGCAGCTTCGGGGCCAGAAGCCAGAAGCCAGAAGCCAGAAGCCACCTTTCACGAGCAGCATCACGAACACAACAAAACAGCCGGGGCTTCAAGGCAACAGTGACTCCTCGCAGCAGGACACGTCCCTCTTCATCCTCTCCATCACATCCTCATATATTTCTCGCGCCTCAGCCATGGTAAGCCCCCTATCCCAAATAACCACCCCGAACTTGCTCCCCAACCATGCTAACTAAACAGAACACAGCATTCAACTCAGCTCTCAAGCAGAGCACCTCCATCCGGAAGGACCTCTCCGCCCTCGTCTCCCCAACCTTCACGGACGCTTCCTCCCCATCACAACCCTCCCCCTCATCCCTCACCCCGGCCGCCCTGGGCTCCCTCTCCGCCAGCCTGACAGCCTTCGCGCGCACGCTAGACGAGTACAACACCCTCGCCAAACAAGAGCTGAACCCGGCAAAGCAAGAAAAGGCCTTCGAGCGGATACGCAACTTCCGCTCCGAACTCCACGACTACCGCCAGCAGTTCGACGGCCTCAAAGCGGCCCGCGACGAGGTGGTCCAGACGCAGAACCGCGCCGAGCTGCTCGGGCGCCGGCCCTTCGTCACCAGCACCCCCGAGAACCCCTACGCGAACGCTACCGCCACCTCGGCGGCGAGTTCGAGCGGCTATGGCATCTCGACGGGCGGGATGGGCCACGCGCGGAGCGGGAGTGGAGGAGGGGTGGGAGGAGGAGGCGGCGGGGGTGATATAACCCGCGAAGGCCACTTGATGCGGGAGCAGAATTTCTTCGCGAGCACCAACTCGGCGCTGGACGAGTACATAGCGCGCGGGCAGGCCGTGCTGGGCGACCTGGGGAACCAGAGGGAGACGCTCAAGGGCGCGCAGAAGAGGCTGTACGACGTGGCCGGCACGCTGGGGCTGTCGGGCAACACGATACGCATGATCGAGAGGCGGGCCAAGCAGGACAAGTGGATATTCGGGGCCGGGGTTGTGGTGTTCTTCGTGTTTTGCTGGCTGGTGCTGCACTATCTCCGGTGAGGAAGAATTGCGATTAGGGGGTCTGCTGATGCTGGCTTGCTGTTATCAAGCTTGTTGTGACATAGGCGTATCATACGGATCTGGCAAAGGCGTTTCGCACGGCGTTCGGCGAGATGTGCGGGCAGGGGATAATGAAAAATTGTATGGTTATTTGGTAACCGAGTGTAATCACGACATGTAGATTGTAGACTGGCCATGAGCAGTAAATAAGGTACTATTGTAGTGGCCTAACAGCGATGGTAAACAGCACATCCTTCGTCGTGTGCACCTCGACCACCTCCGTTTCTGGCAGGACATGGTTGCTCGTGCTGACCTGCCCACCAAAGTCCGTCTCCCAGTCCTCGACGTCCCACTCGAGGCCTTTGGTCGTGATTCTGCTCGGTTCCCGGATAGGGAGGATGCCAACATGTTTCCCGAATATCTGCTCTCCGCCGTCTCGTATTGTGATGCGGTGCATCCCCGTCTTGAGCAGGAACGTTACACTCTCTTCAGAGACTAGGTACACCAGCCCTTGTCGGTAGCCCGGCTCCTTCTGGAACAGATAGAGATGGTGCAGTTGGCTTAAGCCCTGGTCAACCCGCCCCCCGAGACCACCCAAAGCGACGATATCATTCGGCGCCGTGGGATTGTTTCTGATGTATCTGACAGCCTTGCCAAAGTCGGTCGAATATTGGTCCGGATCATGGATGACCTCAGGTGGATTAGGCTTCGACTCAAAGTATTGCCTCACGTCCTCCCTTAGCGAGTCCAAGTCGCCAATGATGGTCCGGAGGTTGTCCTACATAGCTGTTAACAGACCGGGGCTCATTTTCACAAATCGAAGCCAGAGCTGTCAGGGAGACACAAACAAATTGACCGTTTCCCCTGGCAGCACCAGCTTCGTAGAGGCAGTTAGCCCCTCCGTCGGCGGCGACATGCATGTCGGCTAGCAATGCAGGCGTCAGTCGACGGAGACCTCAGACAGCTGCCAGGAGGAAATGAGGTGCTACCATTGTCCCATAATCTCCTCAGTGCCGCGAAATGTGCCAATGGTTGGTTAAGGATGACAAGACTGAAGGCCGCGTTCGAGGACTTGCGGAACAGCTCTGCTGGTTGCCATTCTGTAGGCTCTCCTTCATGCAGGTCACTCATTACAGGTATAACGTGACTGGAGATATAAATATAAAGATATGATAAGTGGCGGTAAGTGCTCGGAGGAGTTCTAGGTCTAGGTACCGGAACTCCTGGAAGAGTTCTTAAGTCTCTGTGAGCGTTTACGGAAAGAAGTACACATCGGATGGATGACTAAGACGCGCGGAGAAAGCGCTACGAGGCCGCGACGGGATCACCCTACTTCACTGACGCCGGGCAAGAAAAGGTCAACCTGTCAAACAGAGTCTCCCTTCTTTGCCAGACATCACATGCAAACATATACCGAACATGTTGAGCCGGGAGGTTGGAGTCTCGATGGCCGGCGTGGACAATGGCGGGTGGATCAGTCCCGGCATCACGGCGGACAGCGGGCAGGGAGCCAATTAGAAGCAGCTATTGGGCGGCCCAGAAATTTTGTCGATTGAGGTAGACTTAGCGGATTACCAACCACGACAGCACCGTCACCACCTCGCCTCGCCTGTTGGGAGCTTTCTACCGGACGTCTTTCCTCGACCTCGTCTCGGCCTGTCTTTGCGATTCTGTTGGCGTCCATACATTCTCTCCTTACACCGTTGGCGCACCCATAATCAGCATGTACCGCACAGCCCTCAGGTCGACTCCCGGCGCATTACGTGCCATCCGGACCTCGCCGGCCCTCACATCGACGTCCCGCCGCTTCCTCACCACAGCCCCGGCCAACAAGAAAGGGACATGGAGGGGCACTGCAGCACGATGGGGTCTGGCAGCTGCTGCCGTTTACTGGTACAACACCAGCCCGATCTTTGCCGATGAGCCAGCCTGTAAGTCTTTACTTGGTCGCATTGTCGCACATCGTGCCATCTAGTAGTCGCTAACCCTACTGTGTCCTGTAGCCCAAACGGTCCCTGCCCCATCTCAGTTCTCCGATGCCGACCTCCCGACCGTCGAAGCCGTCATCGAGCAGAAGCGACGAGAGACCCGCGCCTCCTCCGCCGTCGCCCCCTCTACTCCCTCTTCCCCGACCCCCGAATCCTCCTCAGAACAGACTACCGCCGTCGGGGAGCTCAGCGAAGCCGAGTCCGGCTTCCCAGAAGGCTCGCCCGAAGCGCTAGAGGATGAGGCCAACCAGCAGGGCGCCTTCAACCCGGAGACGGGCGAGATCAACTGGGACTGCCCGTGCCTGGGCGGCATGGCCCACGGCCCCTGCGGCGAGGACTTCAAGGCGGCCTTCAGCTGCTTCGTGTACTCCGAGGCGGAGCCCAAGGGCATGGACTGCATCGACAAGTTCCAGCACATGCAGGACTGCTTCCGCCAGTACCCCGAGATCTACGGCGCCGAGCTGCAGGACGATGACGACGACGACGGGGAGGGCGGCGCGCCCCCTGCGACCGTGGCTGGGGCCGGGGCTGCTGGTGCCGGGGATGCGCTACCCGAGCCGGGGAAGGGGGCCCAGGAGCCGCTTTCCGAGACGGCGCGCAAGGCGGAGAGACAGCTTCCTGCTGAGACGCCGGAGACGACGAGGGCGGTGCACCAGCTGAGGAAAGAGGACGAGGTGGAGCACCCCGGTGTGCCGAGGGCCGCTGTTGATGCTACGGATGCGAACGAGGGCAAGACGACTGGCGCGCCAGTACAACAATAGACGATGCTGGAGGTGTACAGTCACTTGGCGGGTGTTGGCTGGGTTGGACGGCGCGGGTGTAGGCAAAGCGCAAGGTGTATTACTATTAGATGATAGATGTAAAACAGCACTGTACATAGTAAAAAGCCGTGGAATACAATCGTTCCTCTCCTAAAATTTCTCGGTTCACCTAACCCCATCTTCCCCTTACCGTGAGAGAGGTCTTGAACGCGGACAGCCAGCCCAGCTTTTGCGTGGGTGCGACCAGATGCTCATCATCTAATCCCAGATAACTGTCATGCGGATATTTCGGTGGCAGGGGTTCACTTGACGTTTACTACTCATCCTGAACCTCCCACCGAACTCCAATGACTGTTCCAGTGGATCGTCTGCCATGTGGTCTGCGTTTCTCCCAGAAGCCAAGAAGAGCCGCATGCGTCATTGGTGCAGGGGGGTGAGGCCCGCTCCACTTTCAGCTCCAAGGCAGGGCAGATCATCCGGTTTCTTCGCTCTCCCATCACATGTTGCACTGTTTTGCTTCTGGTTCAACCAACGACTTCATCACCACCGTCAATCCAATCGCGAATACCTGCTGCTAGGTTTCTACAGACTCTAAACCACCCTCCCCAGAGTCTCTCTTCTCCGTGTAATCAACCACCAGTAAGCATAACTCGTATATCTAGATCCTATCGAGACCGGGAAACTGACGTCACGCGCGCGCCCAGTGTCGTACGCTGAAATCGCCGCAAAGGGTCCCAAGCAGACTCCCGAGGAGGTACGTGCCGCCAAAGAGCTCTTCCAACAGTTCCTCGCAACCGGCTTGATTGCGCCCGTCAGTCCCTCGTCTGGATTTCCGCACCAGAAACCCCGGCTGTCGTGGTAATACCGACAAAGTTCTTCCTCGGCCTCCACGCAGAGAGAGACCGGCAGACCTGTGTTCACTATACTCGCAGCCTCATCTCCTCCCCCAAACTAACATCTGTTCTCCTCCCTTCTAGGCCGCCGCCCCCCAACCTCCCCAGGTCGAAGTCTCGGAGAGCACCTCGACTTCGTCCCTGATCGACGTCGACGCCCCGAGCGTACACACGGTCCCCTCGGACTTCATGGAGCAGGAGGTCAAGACCGACACCCAGGCCGAGCGCCGCGAACGCGAGGAGCAGGCCCGCGAGCTCGCCGACAAGGCTCGCGCCGAGGCCGACCTCGCCAAGAAGAAGGCCTCCCGCAAGGCCCACAAGGCCGACAACTGGCTGACCAACCAGTTCGCCAGCATGTCCGACGGCGCCAGCAGCGCCCTCGTCGTCGCCAACTTCCTCGCCGTCGTCGGCCTCAGCGGGTACCTCGGCTACAAGGCCTGGGGGCTGTACGAGCGCGGCAGGTTCAGCTGGAAGCATGCCGGTGTCGGGCTCGGCGTGCTGAGCGTCGTCGGTGCTTTCGAGGGTGTCTTCACAAAGTGAGTTCGCCTGCCTCTTATGTTGGGGAGAGTGATGCATGCGTATGTGTTGCTAACGGATGACCACAGCTACCTCCAGAAGGGCAAGGGCAAGAAGCAATAGACGACGACTACTCCTCGCTAGATGCGATGCGTCGAACGTGGATTGCTTCTGTGGTTACGGACGGAATGATAGCGAGCCCCCTAGCACGGAGCGGGTTTTGGGCTGCGGGACTTTACATACCAGGCGTGTTTTCGGTTAATCCAGTGCTCTCTCCTCTTCGCTCGATGCAGGACTCGTGTACTATTACGTTACTTCTCTCTCTGTGGCACATGGTAGCAATTGCATTTGATGTTCAGCTGCGAGCAATAACACTGTCAAAAGTGCCGCGCTCAACAAGAGAGTCTCACGATCAAACTTCCACATGTTGTGGTACAAGCCGGTGCGCAATATGGGATATCAATTTCGCTGGAGTAGGCCATCACCCCTCCAGCATTCTCACCACCAAACCACCTTCACCCAAGTGATTTTAAAAGAGAATCAAGGGCCCATGCTAGAATACATCCCGGCCCCGAGAAAGACAGTGTCATGAACCTTGGCAGAGTAATCATAGCTCGTCCCGCACACACCGATCCAAACGGGCGCTGTCCTCGCCTCTCCGCACACTGATCGGCCAAACCACCGAGGTACTATCAAACCACGATAACAGGAGACACCCAAAGGAGAGAGGTATCGGACAAACCAAAAAACGCGCCCTCTAACGCCCGTATGCAAGAGACAACATCAACACCCAAATCCCCCTTCTTGCGCAAAGAACCTGAGCTTGCCCAACGTCCAGTGAAAAAAAAGGGGGGGGAAAAGAGGATATGGCCCCCAGCTCAAGTACAAAAAAAAAAAAAAAAAGATATCGTCACAACCGCCCCATTCCAGAGCCGACATCAACGACACTCCGACACAACCACCCCCTCAAGTCCGGTTATGCCCGAGATGCACCTCCCTCAGCCGCTTGACCCAGTGCTTCCGCAGCACGACGGGCATCTTGCAGAACACCATGGCCTTGTTCTCGTCGGCCGCGAGCGCCTTCTCGGCGATCTTGATCTGCAGGTCCATGTCCTCCTCGCCAAAGTCGCGGAAGAAGATGTCGAGCGCCTGCTCCGACCAGCCCGGGCGCGCCGACCTGGCGGACCGCAGCGCCTCCGCCAGGGCGATTATGCCGTCTTGCGACGCGGAAGAGGTGGTCGGGGGAGGGGGAGGCGGGGCGGAGAGGTAGTCTGTTGCTGTTGTTGCTGTTGTTGTCCTGCTGCGCTTGGCGGCGGGTTGTTGGGAGGAGGAGGAGGAGGAGGACGCGCCCGGGGCGAGGAAGCGCTGGCGGGTGTGGCCGGGGGTTTCTTCGGGGGGCGTGAGGGCCGAGGTGGTGGTGATGGATGTGCGGGGCGGGATGGCGGCGGAGGTCGGTCGGGGTTGCTGGGTTGTGACGGGCGAAGGGGCGGGCATGCTGGTCGATGGGCGGGGTTGTTGTTGCTGTTGTTGTTGTTGTTGCTGTTGTTGTTGTTGTTGCTGTTGTTGTTGTTGTTGTTGTTGTTGTAGTTGGGGCTGGCCGGACATGGCGGCGGTGCCGTTCTGGTTCCCGTAGGTGGCGTCGGCCAGGAGGTTCATGACCGTCGTGCCCGCGGTGCCGTGTTCGGTCTGGTCGTCGATCTCGGTGCCGCCGATGGTCTTTCGTTTCCGCGACGTGACGCGCTTCGGTGCGCCGCCGGTGCCGATGACGTCCGGGAACAGGATCTCGTAGAACTCCTCGTACTCGAAGGGGCGGCCCTTGAGTGATCTCGACAGCGGCTCTTTCTGTTGATGCAGCAAGTTTGTCTCAGGTTAGTGGGGGGCCCCCAAAGCGAGTCCGTCGCCAACGATACATACCTCGATGTGTCTCCTCCAGGCGTCCTCGCTGCCGGAGATGGTCTTGCTCTGCGGGTTGTACATGAACTCCGGGCTCTCCCTCAGGCCGCGCCACATGCGGTACTTCTTGCGCGCGTTGTCGCTCTTGTTGATGAGGTGGCCCTTGTTGGCGTAGGCGTTGTGCCGCTCGATCAGGGCCTGGGCGGCGCGGTCCCACGCCTCGGCCTTGAAGGTCATGCCCTCGCGCAGCCCGAGCCGCACCGACTCGCACAGCGACTGGAAGAAGGTCACCTCGAAGGCCGGGTTCCACGTGAAGCGCGGCCCGCGGTGCTTGCCGGGGACGTGCGGCTGCACCGCCGAGCTATCGCCCCGCGAGTAGTCGTCCTCGGACATAATTTGTTCGGGACGCCCGATCAGTGTCGTATCGTTGACGGAGAGGGTGCACCGGGTAGGGGGTTGTCTTAGCGATACAAGGGGGGTTGTACCGGCGTGGTGGGCGCAACAGCACGAAACCAGCGCGGTCAACCGTTGAGGCTATCGAGACGAAGTGGCGGACCGTCGCGGGACACTGTGGCAGCGCCGGACAGGTTCGTCCCAGCAAAAAGCACCTATCACCTATCCACGGCCCGGGGCGGGAATGTTATCGAATGATAGACAGGGATCGACGGTCCAAAGTGACCCCTTATCGCGGCGAAGATGCGACAATGGCGATTTTTGCGGATCGAGGCACTTTTGCGATGCGAATCTCACCGTTTCGTGACACCGGTTGGGAGATGGGGGAAATGGACAGTTGAGCGGGTTGCTTGGATGCGGCGAAGGCGAGAGAGGCTGGCTGGGACCCCTAATTGATCAGCTGAGACGGTGAAGCGGGGCCTCCACTTGCTCAAGCGCCCGCCGCCGCTTCAGCCAGAAAGTCTGTTTTCGAAACGGAAAGGAGCTTTGCGACAGGAAAGTCACGTGCTAGAGCTCGTCTGTCGATGGCCGCGACGACGATGGTGGGTTGGTCACCAACACCAGAGGAAAGCTTCGGAGACAGGACGAGAATCAGGAAATTCACAGACATTTACCACCTCTGAGAGGATGCTATGAAGCGAAGATGCAGGGTATTGGAGACTGCCTCAGGGTACCAGTTTGGCTGTTATCTATACTTTGGATCCTTCGTGTCTGCGGGCAGACCTCAACGCCCGAAAACATTTCTTTCTCCACGGGGCGGTCACGAAGCCACGCAAAAGGCTGGAGGTTCGCTGTGGATGTCCTTTGAAGAGGCGCGTCATTGATACACACCACTGACGGATCTTGCAAGACAAGAGCAGCCCCAATTACGGGAACTTACATACTGGCAGTGCAAGCAACTCAGGTTGTTGTGACGGCGTCCAGGAGACCCGAATACAGAGAAGCTCAGCCTTCCAATGTCGAGACAGAATCCATTTGCGCTCTCCAGATCCGCCCCATTGAGCACCTTTCTCACCCACGTCGGGTTCTGGACCGCTGAGACCTTTCAGCCGGAAGAGCCATTGAGAGAGAGGAGCATGCTATTCACCCTCAGTTCCTCAGTTCTTGCTTGCAATGGCAACTGGGAAGCCAAACGACCTTTTAAAGACATCAGATCGCAAAAAAGCCTTCGGATCAAGCGTGAGCAATCAGAGCTCCATACTAAATAACTGGGACAGGGACACGCAATCTCGGCACTCCTGCTTCATGCCTGAGATGCTCACAGATCAACAACACATAATAACAGGAGATCTTATGACTGGAAGATCCGTCCGTGGTTCGCTCGACTGTCTTGTCGATGTGAAGCAAGGAATTCATATCACGTCCTCCGACGTTTCAGCTGTCGCTCGAGGCCTCCCATATCATTGGTCGCTCGCCGTCGTGGCGCGCGGTTTCGAATTCCCATGATTTTATCTCCATTGTTTCAACACGCCCCCATTCCCCACAAGCACACCTAAGGTAGTGTCAGGTAACCAGTAATCTGGATTTCGACCTGCATGGCCACTGTGGAAGACCACATACGCGTACACGGTACGTACCTATGTCAATGTCTAGACGTCCAAAAGACCCTTCAGCTGTGAAAGATGTGTATATTCTCTCCTGTCAGCCGGATCAGATATCGCGACTGAACCTCAACAAGGCGCGCAGTGCTGTTTCTAGTGTATGCTGATCCTTTGTCTTCCTCCTTGAGTGCCGAGCCTCCTCCCTGTTGATCTTCATATCTTCCGATGGGAGATCGGCAGTGGCGCCGGATCCTCGCAGACCCTGCTGCAGCTGAAACACACTCGTCAGGGCATCTCCGCTGAACTTCCAGAACAGAACCGGGCACGTTGCAACGACAACAGGCCCAGACAGGTCGCATAGGGCCACAGGAGAATGACTCCACGAACTTGGCTTTTCGGCCAAGGTCCTTGGCCCAAAGCTTCAATTTGCATCCTCGCGACTTCATCAAGCACGGACTTTCAGGATGAGTACCTTACGTAGTATGTCTTCCCTGACTCAGCCCATTATGAGCACGTTTGCCGGGCACTCTCTCCGTTGGCGCGCGTCCATTTATTAGCGGACCGCGCCCGGCTTCCAGGTTCTGAACAGGCCGTTGTCCCTGCCCAGTGGGTCGTCTGTTCGTGGCTTGTTTTGGGCCCCTGTCTTGCAATCCCACTTCAACGACCATGGACCACCCACATGGCTGAGCAAGGACGGCCTCCCTACGAACCTGCTGCAATGGACGTCTTGAATCAGTTCGAGTGGTACGTTGACGTTCCTTTACTGCTTCTGGCAAGCAACATTCAAGCCAAGAAGTTCTTCTCCACAACACTGGGGCCCCGATGGATCAGGGATCACTGAGAGCCTCCTTGAGTCGGACAAAGTAAGTGCTTTCACACTTAAGGGGATGGCTTCCACGTAGAGACATCTAGATTTCCTCTTCGTTCCTTATTCATCTTTCTTTTCCCACTTCCCCCGGCACCCTCCCATCCTCGGTGTGTTTTTCTGTGTTGTTTTGTACCGGAGCATATCCCTCCCTCTCCGGACTTCCTCTCTTTACCTCCCTTCGCCCACCTGGTGTGGTCATTGCGTGTTTTCACGATGCCTTCCTTTCAGAACATCATTCTCTTCTTTGGCCTCTTGGCATCCTTGGTAGCGGCGGCGCCGGGTGTGATTCAGAAACGCTCCTTCAAGGTTGAGCGGGTGCGGAATGCGAACTTCAAAGGGCACGATGGACCGAGGGAACTGCTGAAGGCGTACCAAAAGTACAGCATGCCCGTCCCGGCAGCTCTACTGGACGCCATCCACAACAAGGGCAAGCCGGACACCAACGCGGCCGTCCAGACATCGGCTTCGGCGGCAACGACCAAGAAGAAGGGCAAGGGCCGCAAGGGCAAGGGCAATGGCAATGGAGCTGGTGGTGCTGCAAATAACGGCACTTCCCCTGCAACTGGAATCGGCAGCAACAGCACTGCTCCTGCCACCGGAGACAGCGGCAACAGCACTGCGGGCGTTGGGCTGGTAACCGCAACACCGGAAGCTGGTGATATTGAGTATTTGTCTCCGGTGCAAATTGGAGGTCAGACCCTCAACCTCGACTTCGACTCTGGCTCGTCCGATCTCTGGGTATTCAACACGCAGTTGTCCGCGAAGTCGACGGCCGGCCACCAAGTCTTTGACCCCACGAAATCATCCTCCTTCAAGATGATTAACGGAGCCAGCTTCTCCATCTCCTACGGCGATGGCTCGGGCGCTGCCGGCAACGTCGGCACTGACACGGTCGTCATCGGCGGCGCCACCGTCACCAAGCAGGCCATAGAGCTGGCTACCGCTGTGTCCGGGTCCTTCGTCACCGACACGGCCAACAACGGCCTCCTCGGGCTCGCCTTCTCCAAGCTCAACACGGTCAAGCCACAGCAGCAAAAGACCTTCTTCGACAACGTCATGCCCACCCTTGCCGAGCCCGTTTTCACCGCCGACCTCCGCAAGAACGCCGTCGGCGCCTACGAGTTTGGCCGCATCGACACCAGCAAGTTCACCGGCGACATGGCGTGGATCCCCGTCAACACCACCCAAGGGTTCTGGCAATTCGGTACCTCGAGCTTCTCCGTCGGTGACGGTGCCGCTCAGCAGGCTACCCCCGCCCAGGCCATTGCCGATACCGGCACGACGCTCATTCTCACCAGCGCAGAGGTGGCGGATGGCTACTACAGCCAAGTCCAGGGTGCCGTCAACGACGCTACGGTAGGCGGCATCACTGTCCCCTGCGATGCCACCCTCCCTGATCTGATTCTCGACGTGGGTGGTATCTACCAGGCCCGGGTTAAGGGCGAGGACATCAACTTCGCCCAGGTGGAGGGTAACAGTAAGTTACCCTGCTTCCAGTCCCTGCACATTTTTCTCAGGCTAACCCAATCTCTCTACAGCTTGCTTTGGCGGTGTCCAGCCTACCACGTCCGACCTGCAGATCTGGGGTGACATCTTCTTCAAGTCGCAGTTCGTCGCATTCAACGGCGGCAACAACACGCTAGGCATGGCTCAGCATGTCTGAGAAGTCGTCCTCCTTCCAAGACATTTGTACATATCTCTGTACTGTATATACGTATAGAACATGATAGAGACGCTTCTTGACACGGAAGGCGCTTCTTTGCAAGCACGGAGTCTTGGCCTGTACATACCATTGAGAATAAATTTACCATCTTTGCTGCTTGCTTTCTCTGTAGCAGACCACTTCACCCACCTCCAGTCTTCTTCTCGTAAAACTCCCCAAACCGATCATACCACTGCTTCACAACCCCAGCGCTCATACCCGCTCCGATCGTTTCCTCACCATCCTCCCATCTCATCGCAACCTCCTCCATAAACTCATCCACATCCAGCGCGTCCGGGTTATTCTCCTTCTTATTATCATCCGGATCCTTCCTTTCCCTATGCAGATCCGTCGCCACCGTCGGCGGCGCGATCTCAACGACCCTGATCTTCCCCTCCCCTCCCTGCCGCAGCTGCGTCCGCAGCGTCATGCTCCAGAAGTGCAGCCACGCCTTGGTCCCGTTGTACACGGGGTTAATCACGGAAAAGGGAACAAACCCCAAGACACTGGAGACATTCACAACCACCGCCCCGTCCCTCTTCCCCCTAAAATGCGGCAGCAGACCTAGTGTGAGGTGCATGGGCCCCCGAATATTGATATCGATCTCCTGGTCCGCCTTGGCCAAGAAGTCTCGGTCCTCCACGATCTCGAGCGGGCGCTGGACGCCCGCGTTGTTGACCAGGCAGTCGAGGTCCGGGTGCTCCCCGGTGATCTTCTCGATGAAGGGCGGGATGTCGGCCACCTTGCCTGTGTCGATGACGTAGTACGCCGCGGCGCCTATCTCCTTGGCGGTTTCTTGGAGCTTGGACTCGGTCCGCCCGGCGATGATGACTTTCTTGCCCTTCTTGATGAAGTATTGCGATATCGCTTTGCCGATGCCGCCGCCGCCGCCGGTTACGAGGGCGCAGGTGAAGCCGAGGTCGATGGGAGACATGGTTGGCGATGGGGGTTTGGTCGGGGCCCGCTTAGTCGTTCTACTCGGCGAATTCCAACAGCGCAACTTCCAGGTCTTCACATACACTTTTGATGCGTTGTCATCAGTGGAAGGTTATTTGATTATTTTGCCCTCTCTCTCCCCTGAATATCCTAGTACCGCTACTTGCCAACCGACTACCACAGTACTTACTGCTGGCCGTTGTGCGGAACTCCCGTCGAATTCGCGCCAACGTCATGTCGGAATGGTGACGTCTTCGAGGGCCCGTTCTTGCCGAGAATTGCTTGTTTCTGACTAAGGGAAGGAGACGTTAGTTTTCCAAGCATTGCTTATTCCGACGTCCACCTCCACTTCAACCACCGACCACATCTCGCGCAGCGCCGTTGAAGCTGGAGTCCAGCGTTTGTGCGCATTCACTGGATGCGTTGTGCGAAAGTACCGGGATTGAGGTATCTTGGACCACCGATATCCCGTGAGGCTTCCTTCGCACTGACCTTCGTCCCAGCAAGGCTTCGAGTCTGCCGGTCGTCTGTGCGAAAAGCCGTACTCCCGGTTCTTTGAGCGTATCCAAACGACGGCCAGCAGGTGTGGCAGCTGTCCTTGGAATACTGTGCAGCAGCGCAGTGCCATTGGTCCACGCCGTTGCTTTCTCCTGTGTGGTAAGCAGTGAGACTTTGGAAGCCAGTACAGGCATCACCTGCAGATGCATGCATCAGTGACGCCGCAGACTGTTTGCTCCGCTCGGAACATGCCCGCACATTGCGACGGGTTTTATCTTGCACATACCTAGGTAGTTCTGCCCTGTCGAGTGGCAGGCTGGCAGCCGTCTTGTGGGTACAGTAAAGGCCCCGATGCATCAGTCCAGGCTTTTCACTTCGAGTGAGCTGGGTATTCTCCCTGAAATTGGTGTCCAGTGGCTCCATTCGGTCCGCTGCCGTGCATATGTCTGTGCTGTATCCCGGGCTGCAGCCATTTACTGATCGTTCCTTTCCATATGAGCTTCATCTCTCGTCGTCTCCTTCGACATTGCAGATGTAAGCACTCGTTGTTGGCAATCTGCTGCCGCAATAAATTAGAGACGACTGCAGGTCTGCCAGCGGGGGACCAGGCTGCAAAAGCAGAGGGCAGACTCAAACACAGTCAAAGGGCGAGATACCTGCCGAGAAATCCTTCGCAATCATCCTTTACAAAGGCGCGGAGGCGTTCGGTTCGGTCGCGATTCGCAGATGGCGTCTCGGTCGTCGACCGCCTCCGATGCAAGGGCGGCCTGTTTGTCCACACCTTCTAACGATAGCCTCGAAGCAAACAAGAGTCTCCTATGCAGCTTCTCTGCAGGTTTTTAATTCCTCAGCAATCAATCAGGACACGGCCCGGCCTATTTTCCAAATTCCCTGCTGCTGCTGCAACGCTGCGGCGCCGAAAGCTGCCTGACGCCGCCATGGCACGGTAACTGCTCCAGAAGTAGTTTGTTGGTTGGTACGCATTGGGTAGGATCCTCTCCTGCGAGACGATATCCAAGGAGCTGTCCCCCGAGTCGAGCAAAAGACCATGTTAGTGAACAGCTATACTTAGCTGCATGGTACAACCGAGAGCATCGATAGCGCTGGATCTGCCCTGGTCCTTGAATTGCTTCTAGACC
Organism: Coniochaeta hoffmannii; assembly: GCA_030052785.1. Taxonomy (NCBI): domain Eukaryota; kingdom Fungi; phylum Ascomycota; class Sordariomycetes; order Coniochaetales; family Coniochaetaceae; genus Coniochaeta; species Coniochaeta hoffmannii. The sequence goes on along the minus strand of JANBVN010000119.1, from coordinate 28,354 downwards.
ACCCTGCATCCTCGACCCCTGTCGCCAACTCCATGCTATGTCTGTCTTCTGCATGTTTTCAACGTTTTTCTTGTGTTTGAGAAGCCACACACTCGGAAAATGCAGCCTCCCGCGCTCTATTGGCTTAGGCGCTCCATGAAGAGAAAGAGACCCAGGGGTGGAAGCTTACCCGGCAATGGCAATCCCCGGAGATCTGTGTAGCCCTCGGTGAGTTTTGAGTGGCCAGCCCGCGTCTTGTAAAACATGCGTACATCTGAGTCTCGTCGTACGTGCCGCATGCTCACCATGGTGCGATGTGGTGTTGTATCCTATCTCGGCAGGCGGATTCGTTCTTAACATCAATACTGCCGCCACATTATTCGAATATTGGCTCTGCCCTATCTTGTCTTCTCGCTGGATTCGACTTTCCTTTACTATACTTCTCTCCCCGTTCTTCTCCAACTATACTTCTCTTGGGATCCCAGTTATTGCTCTTGTAATATTGAAGATCAAGAGCAACAGCCGGTACACCGCCAGCGGGTATATAGCGAGAGAGTTCCCCAAGCGTTGAGGTTGTACAACTCCTGCCTGTACGACTTGTGCCAAGATGAGCACCTCCAGCGATTTTGAGAAAGGGAGTCCCAAGGAGCAGGCGGTCTTCTCCTTCACCGAATTGACAGCGGATCCCGACGCCGGCCTCAGCGATGCGGAGAGAGCAGAGGTGGTACGTCAAATTCTTACGCCAGGAAATGGAGATAGCTGTCCCTCCAAATCAGCTTCATTGTACTCACACACGCTGGCAGGATCGGAAATTGGTGTGGAAGCTGGACCTCATCCTCATCCCATGGCTCTGTCTCTTGTACCTTGTCGCCTTCCTGGACCGCACCAACATCGGCAACGCCAAGATCGCTCACTTGACTACCGACATCCCTATGGATACCGAGCACTACAACTTAACTCTCACCATCTTCTTCATTGCCTATGCCGTATTCGAGGCCTTGGCAAACATCATGCTGAAGCGGTTCCGTCCTTCTGTCTTTTTACCGATTACGATGCATGTCCTCCCCGATGTCAACTTCTGTGACTGGAGCTAACGTGATTCTGCAGGATCTTCTGGGGTGCGGCAATGATTGGCATGGGCTTTGCGACCAACTTCAGCGGACTGATGACAGCTCGTTTCTTCTTGGGCGTGACAGAAGCTGGCCTTTTCCCTGGGGTGAACTACTATCTCAGCTGCTGGTACAAGCGAGACGAGTTTGCCGTCCGTGCAGTAAGTCGACCTGCCTCCCCTTCCACGTTTCGGGTCATTCACAGCCGTGCCAGGCCATCTTCTTCTCAGCAGCCGCCCTATCCGGCTCCTTCGGCGGCCTCCTCGCCGCCGCCATCCAGAACATGAACGGCGTCCGCGGGCTGGCCGGCTGGCGCTGGATCTTCGTGATCGAGGGCCTCCTAACCGTCGTGATTGCCTTCGCTTCCTTCTGGATGGTCCACGACTTCCCCGATGACGCCAAATTCCTGTCTGATGTGGACCGTGCCCGGGTCATTTGCCGCCTCAAGATGGACAAGCAGTCCAGCGCCGAGCACGAGGAGTTCAAGATGACCTACGTCTGGGCCGCCCTGTCGGATTGGAAGACCTACGCCGCGATGCTGGTGTACATGGGTCCCCTGATGCCGCTCTACAGCTTCAGCCTCTTCCTCCCCACCATTATCAGCAACATGGGCTTCACCAGCACCAAGAGCATCGTCCGCAACCAGCTACTCAGCGTGCCGCCGTACGCGGCCGCGGCCATCGTCACCGTCGCCGTTGGGTTCGCAAGCGACAGGCAGAAGAAGCGCGGCATCTACAATATGTGCCTGGCGCCCATCGGCATCGCGGGCTTCGTCATGCTCATCGCCAGCGAGAAGCCCGGGGTTCAGTACGCGGGCACGTTTCTGGGAGCGATCGGCATCTACGCTAGTATTCCGGTTACCATCGCCTGGATTGCGAATAACACCGAGGGAGTGTACAAGCGCGGTATCGTCCTCGGCTTCGTCATCGGCTGGGGCAATCTCAACGGCATCGTGTCGAGCAACGTGTGGCTGCACGGGCCGCGGTTCTTCGAAGGCCATGCGACTATCATTGCGTACATGGTCATAGGCATTTTTGGAGGCAGCCTTCTCATGCAGGTCTTGCTGGCAAGGGAGAACAAGGCGCGGATGGCTGGGAAGAGGGATCACTGGATCGAGGGGAAGACTGCGGAGGAGATTGATCTGCTTGGTGACAAGAGGCCGGACTTTCTGTACACGCTTTAGATCCACCACGGACTGGCGGTGTTGCCGTTTCTTTGCAGTTGACTAGACATAGTCGCAGGGAAACAACTGCGTGTGAGAGAAAATACCGAAGGCTGTCCCAGACTTTGAAGCCTTGTCTATCAAGCAGACAGGATGCCCTCGCGATCTGACATCACCTCGCCCGACCTCGGTAGCTATATCCTCATCTCCATCCCTTACCAACTGCAATAAATTTGATTGTCCGCTCCATGTGTCTACCTTCCGTACGGGGAGACGCCTGTGCCGCGCCGTGCAGAAATAGGCACGAGCCGAGAACTTTGGTAACAACCATAGGCTAGGAAAGAGCTCCATGCATGTTGTCGAATATACAATATACACCCTCATTTCGCCCTACAGTCCCCCAGCTCTACATACCAAGTCTCCAACAGCAGTAACGAGCATGATATTGGCAGGGCACGTCTCCTTTCTTTGTACCCCATTCAGGGTCCAAACAGACTCCCGAGAACTTGACCCTTGATATCTTGCCGTTACATGGGACATTTGACGCTGTTGCCGAGGCTAACAGGAAACACCCAGGTCAGGACATCCAAGCCTTCGAATATATGGGTGTGGCTTCGGTCATAGACGGACGGGTGGTACGGATCGGTCTCCGGGCTATTGGTTCCTGGTTCTTGAGCACACCATCTCGGAAACGGGAGCCACGCGGTTGCGCTTCGTCAATGCTCCCTTCATCGCATATTGCTTCCGCATCCGCTCACTACGCATGGCTCTGCTCTTCGTTCCATTTGCCGACCTGTTCATCCATCGCCCGTCAGGATGCTATTCCTAGTTCGTATCCCCTTTTCACGACAGAATGCATTGAAAAAAGTCACAATCCAGCAGTGAGTTGCGGCATTCAGACACAATGTCTGGAACCTGGCGCGGTACCCTCAGCGTACACTGGAAGGTTGTGCTGAATCTATCTGCTAAACGTATAGAGCTAACTCTCTTAGGGCTTCCAGGGACCACAATGTAGTCCTTTTTAGCATTAGAGGCTAAAACGCAAGTTCCTAAGTCGGGCGTCTGTGAAGGTCGCTTGGTCTGGGCTGAAACCCTGACTCCCTGAGACCAGGAGCCATCACAAAGTCAGTGCGGGGAACCCCTGCTCCGAACATCATACGTTAAGCACGCGAGAACTCTTAGTCCGCAGCGCGACCACTTACAGAAGCCCGTTCTCAGCGGCGATAGCGTCGCATCGCAGTATCAGCCACGACGCGGCCGTACCAACAGCATCGAGAAGCTGCAGCCGCAGTCCGCGATAACATCCTCCAGTCAGATACCTGAGACAGGTCGAATTATCACCCAAAAGGCATCACGTCGATGATAGACTCTGGTTCTCGGGTTCATTTTTCGACCGCCACTGCGCCTATGACTGCCTCGTGAAGTAGGAAGGGCACAATGTACGGCTGCGTCTCGCTCGCGGGCCTCAATCCACGGCTCCAGTCAAATCTTAGCGTGCGACCGCCGACGATGACACCGCACACAAGAACCCGTTAGTGGGCGGTGAGACGGCCCGGGTCGCGTAATCCACATTCCGACGCGCACCGAATACCTACCTACCAGAGCGGCATATGTTATGTGGCTTACATGATATTGCGGTGCATTTGTGTCACCTACGCGACACAATTCAGAAGCGGCGACTGGCTCGCTTCCCATGTCTCGCCGCAAGGGGACAGCTTCACCGTTGCTGACGACACTTACCGGTCTACAAGCGAGTCCAGTGGGTTGCGCCTCTTGATCTCGGGCATTTCATCCATATTGTGTCGGACATTGAGCCACCTACGATCAAATGTTTCCTACGACGCCAGATCAACCATTTTTTGGGTTACGTTGAGCTTAGGTTCCAAAGCTTGATATCTTGCGTATGCCATCCAGTAACACCGGAAATCATACCACGCCGATGTGGCAGCGTCAAGTGCTGATGCGAGAGATGAAAGTCATCCTTCCGCTTGCCTAGCGTCTCAGCAGTCAGGAATACTTCTTCCTCGGATGATCGAAGCAAATTCCTCTCATGCGGGCTGTCCGAAGGACGAATACCACCAGCATGGTCGACTTATGCCTTGCGACTCCGACGCAACCTCCCGACTCAGAATGAGTGCAACGCCACAAGCTCATATACTTGACGTTTAGCCACTCTCTGTGTTCTATACTCTGTGCTTCCATATTTGATCGCTGAAACCGCACGGCAGGGCAGACACACTGACCTCGACCACACGACGGTCACCGCATACCCCTGAAACATTTACAGTGCCGCATTGGGTCAAAGCCCATCCACCACACATCCATCAGAAACATTACTCTTGCTGTCATTGCGCTTTAGGAGCCCTTTTTTAGCTACTTGCACTATTTGATCTTCCCAGGTCCGGATCTGCGAACCTGGCCGGTGATCTCTCCTTCAGCCCAGATCGAGAACGCAGCATAATTTCACAGCCTTATCCAGCTCTAGAGTTCTCGAGCTCATGCCTAGCTAGGTCTCTCACCTCAGCGCTTGCTGTAAACCACCCGCTGTCATCAACTGGGCTTATATTCTTCTTGATTTGTATTTTATATACCCACATTACCTCAGCCATGGCCCAGGGCTCGCCTTTCACCGATGAACAAGTCTTTGTCCTGGCTGTTTTGGAGCGAACAGGAGGCAGCTTGAGTCTCTTCGGTGTTTGTATGATATTTGTAGCTTATGCACTGTTCGAGAGGTTAGTGTTGGCCACTCTTCCCATCAACCAACATCGGCTGACAACATTCAGGATACGGACAGTCCCAAATACCTTCATTGTGTTTGCATCCGTTGCCAATGCTGGAGCTTCGATAGCCAGCATTATAGCCACTGATGGACTGTCAGAGACAAACGGCTCACTATGCCAGGCCCAGGCATTTCTCTTCGAAATGTAAGTGGCAATTTTTGGCGGCGTTATTCAACATTACGAAGCGACGACACCATGACTGACCAAGCCTCAGGTTCATACAATCCGACCCATGGTGGTCACTAGCCATGGCCATCAACGTGGTGATGGTATTCTTCATGGATGGCAACCCACATTCGATCAAAAAATGGGGCTGGCTGTACTGCCTAATATGTTACGGAGGACCGCTGATAGTCTCCCTGGTCTGTTTAAGGCTCCGAGCGCCTGGTAAGGGGATGGTTTACGGCAGTGCTGGGGTGAGTCAACATCTAGCGCTTCTACCGGCGCATGCATGGGCGGAGTTACGATACTAATTCTCACGTCAGCTCTGGTGCTGGATAACGAACGACTGGAACCCACTGCGCATCTACACCTACTACATGTTGATCTGGATATGCATCCTTTCATCCATGATCATTTACTTCGGTATCGGCGTCTATGTCTTCAGAGCACGCAACCGATTGCATCAGTTCAGCAGCACAACCATGACGAGCGCCCATAGGAGGGGTACGATCACCAGCCCTACACCACCTGACAAGGTATGTTACCCAATTGCCTCCAGGAGAACATGAGACTAACTCGAAGCCTCGAGCTTACCGAATGGCCGTTATCTCCGGGACTCAGCGTCAACATGCACCAAGTTAGTATCGTGACCGAAGTGCGCGTAACCCACACGAAGAACAACTCACTCTCACCCTCGTCCTCCCCCATCACCAAGCCAGAGAGAGTTCACCATGATATTGATCACGAATGGCCAAAATCATCCTCGCCCTACAACCGACCCTTGCCACCACCACCCCCAGCCTCCGGAATCAGCACAGTCGTCACCTCCCACCAACAGCGCGACCTAAGAACAGCGTCGAAAGACAACATCACAGCCCAGACCCACCGCAGCATCCAACGTGTAGCCGACCGCTTCAAGATCCACGATCCGATCAAGCGCGCCTACCTCCGCACCAGCTTCCTCTTCGCCCTGTCCGTGCTGGTGACCTGGATCCCGTCGAGCATCAACCGCATACGGGGCATGTTCTACTCTGACAGTCCATACTCCTACAACGTCGGCACCGCCACCGTGCTCCCGCTCCAAGGCGTGTGGAACGCGGTCATCTTCTTCGTCATGAGCTGGAAGGTCCTGAGGGAGTCGATCGCGGACTGGAGTAACCGGGGACAAGTCGTCGAGCTGACCGAGGGTCTAGGGCGAGATAGGTTTGGGGGTGGCAACGATCGCGTATGGCGGGATACGAGCGGGGAAGATGACCAGGCGGGAAGGAGACCGGGGCCCAAAGTGGAGAAGGACGAGGATGGTCAGGATAGTTGGGATTTTGCTGATGTTGGGAGGGAAGGAAGCGATGTCGAGTTGAGAGGAAGGTCGGGCGGGAGTATATGACCAAGGGTTCAAGCGGTGTTGCAGTCATCCGTTATGGTGGCTCGTGTCCTTACAGCACCAGACTTCCAATGCCGCCAATGGATAAAGCCAAGGGATAAGGGGTAAGATTGCATCGCATCTCACCCGCTGCCTTGTCCAGACTCACGAGAGAGTCGCCCATGCCAGAAGGAAACCCAGGTTCGTCGACACCCGGAATATCCGCCATGCCGCATCTACTAGGAGATGTCGAAAAAGGAGGCCTACAACGAAACTTGAGCTGGCGAGACAAGTCCTTGGGGCCAAGCGTCTCTCGTACGGGACTGGACCGAGATATTTCCCCCGGATCACAACGCTGCCACTCTAGCTCTACATTACTGCGAGACTACTCCAGCTATGGTCAAATCATTTTGATCCGCAGACCTGGCAGGTAAGTTTCTATTCCTTGGCAATAGCAGGTGCATCGCTGCAATTCTAACCATGATACTTAGATGAACATGTGCATTTCGGCCGCTCAATTCAACCCGGATCATTATATGCCAGCCGCTCATCCATTGGCTGCGCTAGAGCTGAAATACATGTTTCCAGACCTAGGGTGATGCTCCAGCTGCAAGTTCAACCAATGCTGCAGTGGACATGTCGTCTGATTCGAGGCTTCCATCGGTCTCTCGGGCCTCACCTTCCAGGTTGAAAATTGCGTTTTGTTCAGTGTATCTGGGCTATGGCTCTTAATAGAGACTGCGTTGCAATGGGTAAACCATTTAAGACATGGGCTATGTAGGGACGTTGGTTGCCGTACGATTAGCGGATGTGAAATCATGAATCCGGCAGCGGTATCTTTCTGAACCTCACATGCTTGAAGACGAATGTGATGGAGAGTTAGCGCCGTCCCTTGAGACTATTGCTTCCGGTCTGCATCTAGATACGATTATAAGATATGCAAGACCTGAGTCAAGACCGGTGCTCCAGTGGCGTCCACAAGTGCCTCTCCGTCCATGATGCCATACACGTACGTCTCACCGACCAGCGTAAAATGACCTTCCACATCCGCCTTACGCAGTAGATATGGCGTTCTTCCTCCATGTAGCACCGCTATCATGTCCCCGTGCCTCGCATTCCACGGCGCAAGCCCGATATATCCCTTCTTTGTGACAAACAGCGCCCGGTGAGCACACACCCTAGATATCCTCCTCATATACTCCCCATACCTCTTATTTATCACTTTACCCTCTTGATAAGACTGCCTCAGCTTCTCGCCAAACTCTGGATACCTCGACCGATTGAGTCCAATAAAGTGGTAGAGCATCTTTTCTTCCATACCTTTCATCTTTTGTTCGATCATCGTAGAATCCCAAACGCCAAGTGATGTTAGGTTCGGCTCGTCTTCTGCCCAGCCTATCCGATCGTACCATGTCTCGATGTATAACCAGTCTTCATCTGGAGCAGCTTCCTCCCCGGCTTTGTCGGCGATCATGGTCCGCCAGAGGGCGTTGTGCCGGCCGCCTGTTGTGTCGTACGGCGACTTTTCGGATTCCTTTCTTCCCAGTTGTTCCCAGGCGACCAAGATTTCGTTACCCTTTCTCGAAACGGGCGGTATGTCGGTACTTGGGTGCCAAGCTTGAGCAAGCTGCTCGATAGTGTCGAATAAAAGTCCGTCCAAGGATAGTTTGTGCGAGTCAGGCACCATGTGCAGGTAAGAAACTGCAGTATCTCCAGACGCCCAAAACTGAAGCGATGGAGAGTCCAGCTGGATGAGAGGCTCCGGATCCCACCTGGTGGGAAAGGCCCAGTTGGGGACCCACGATGGGAGAGTCAAAAGTCGTTCCCGGAGTTCAACATTTTTCGAGTGAGCTTCCGTCTCTTCCTCTGGCTGTCCCAGACCATATTCGACAGTCTGACAGCCGGCGTTGTTCCATTTCTTGGTCCACCCTGGCGACAACACTCTCTGCTTAGTGTAGTACTCAGCTGGATGAGGCGGTAGACCTTCCAAAGGGCTCCTTTCGTGCACAAGCCCGGTATTGTGGTCCTTGAACAGGACCTTGCTGCCATTTGCTATCCTCTCCCAGCCAGCAGGCAGCTTCGCCCATCCCCTTCGAGGACTCTTATCCGGCGCGTCTTGGATGAGAGCATGTACATCGTAGTACTTCGCCTGGTCAAGAACGCTGTACGCTTGCATCCGCAGAGCTGACGTATTTGTCCCATTCCACTCTCTCTTGCAGTTGAGAACATCCAATGAGTTCGTCTTCTCGATGTGTTGACGTGCAAAACTGCGGTACACGTCCTCCACGGAGCTGCTATAGTCCGGCGCGAGACCCATGCTCACAACCTCAGGGATGATACCGAGAAACCCATAGATCTTGTCCCTTGCATTACTGCATTCAAGTTGTCGAAACCGATATAAGACGTCCAGCAACCTGATACTGTGTGATGCGTTGTGCCACTTCTCGCGAAAGTCCGAGATGACCCGATACAGCTTGTCAGGAAAGAAATCCTTCTCATGCACCGTCAACCCAAACACCTCCATTCGATCCGTCGTCCAAGCTAGCCTCTCAAACCAAATATCAATATCCTGCCAACTAATATTCTGGTCACCACACATAATGACAATCTTCTTGGCCAGCACCGCCTCCTGCACAACCCATGTCCGCCTCCACCACGGCCTATCAAGAATCTCCCTCACCTCACCATTACTCTGCTCCTCTACCAGGGCCGATCGATTCATGATGCCCGTAGATGAAGTAAACTGCTCCGTCCAGGGAAGTGTAGGCTTTCCGTGTTTTCTGTCAATCCAGAACTGGTGCCACCCGACGGACCATAGTTTGCCCCGCAACTCCTTCATGCCGATGATGCCGCCGTCAGTCAGCTCGCCGAGCCAGACGCAGACCTGCTCTGCCTGGCCATAGATCTGCTGCATAAGCAGGACCTGCTCAGATCGCTCACGGTTGTCCTTCTGATTGATACATATTGCGTCGATCCAGATGTTTCGAGGTTTCTTGCGGAGGCGTAGTCGGCGAAGGGCTGCCACCGCGTTCTCCCAGACTTCAAAGCGGTGGGCATTCAGACGAATATTGTCTGCTTTGCCCTTTGTGCCCCAGGTGTAGGACAGTGCTTCGAAGCTGGGGTTGTCGGATAGTTTGACTGTCTTGAGGTGGCAGTCAATCAAAGCATTGTGATCCGATGCGGGAATCAGGATCAACAGCCGGATTTCGCCCTTGGATGAGGCCACTGGCTGGTAAACAGTATCTGACATATTCGCGAACGATGCGGATATCATTTTCATCTTGCCCGACTGTAGGAACGGTAACGCGAACAGAGGTGTTATGCAAATGTCGATGGAGGTGCTGATTAGCGCCAGTCTCGCTTCTTTAAGTTAGAGGTCAGCACTAATGGCAGCTTGGTTGCTCAGCGACGACTAATCAGCTCAGCCCCTATTTCCACCCCTGACGCCCTTGCAGATGGACCCTCAGCCTTCAAAAACTTCGAAGCCGACCAAGTCCGGCGCATAAGTCCCGTCGCCAAATGCACGAAACACAACCTGATTGCTATCTCCCGCCTTGAATCCGTCGACTTCCACCATCAAGCGCCCGGTCTCATACCAGTCGCCCCCCGATATTGGAAAAGCCCACCGCTTTGGCTTGCCGCCATTGACTGTGACTGTCATGTTTCGCGTGTTAGTGCCCCCTGACCAGGCGCTTTCGAGCGCCACGTCATAGTTGATAAAGTCGACGCCGAGCAGCGCCTTTCCGCTTGTCGCAGCGGAGACGTTGGTGAATATCACTGCAGCCGCGGCAGCTCCTTGACCTATATTTCCGACTTTGGAGTGGGCCGGGAGGCATTGCTCGCTGGAGCAATCCACCTTCGCTGCTGTGCCCGACAACGCCGCATCGGTTGCGGTGTAATAACCAGAGAACTTTGGTGTCTCCGTTGACTTGGCGATCTCAGACAGAACTAGGATATGGAGTTGATGCCCTTGCAGCGTCGCACGGTAGGTACCGGCGACTGTGCCAATATCCTTCGCCGCCCAGACATCCCGAGCTCTTGCTGATGATATCCCTAGGACAGATGCCAAGTCCACGGCTACGCTGGTGGTGCTATTCTTCCAATTGGACAGAGCGACCACCATTCTCGAGTCCGACAGTTCGCCTGCCCAGATGTCCCACTCTTCCTCCGTGTGACGACGGACGAGTTGAGCTTGCTTGCTAAGCGAGTCCTGGTTGATAGCAATGACTTCTTTGTTGGCTAGGATAGCAAGAGACGAGCTCGATGTCTTGGTCGCGTCCATCGGTGCACCAATAATCAGAGGCGACTTGTTGATTGCCCACATACCGAAGTGGAAGCGCTCTTCTTCTTCGGAGAGAACGTTGAGGCCGACGATCAACATGTCCATATCAGGGTAAGCGCCAATGGTGGTGTGTTTGTAGTACGGGACAGCTTCATTGGTGATACGCCAGATACTGACCCAGTTGTTGGAGATGTCGTTGCTGATTCTCCACGAGTCTGCGATCTTGGATGCCCTTTGATCAAGTCAGGTCAATGATTCAACATCCGTTACGGTAGTCTGTCCTGCTCACCATCTCCCGATGTTCTGTCCCACTCCCCACTGACACACCTGGAAGACCATGTCTTTACCGGTCGAGGCGATAGCATTGGCCATGGTCTGGAAACGTGTCGGCGATCCAGCGCCCTCGGAAGTGTAGTCAACCATGATCGTGTTCGACGTCGAATAGCAGTTATCATACTTGAGGGAGTCAGCGCCCCAGCTGGCAAAGGTAGCTGCATCGGCGCTTTCGTGGTCTTTAGACAGCCTCTTGTCAGGTTTGTTCATTTCTTTGATGGGGTTGAGCAGCATGCTTACTCAACGACGCCGGCAAATCAGTAGAACCACACTGATAATAACCTCCACCGGAATAAACACCAAACTTCAGCCCCAGACCATGAATATAATCGGCCAATGCTTTCCCACCAGATGGGAATCTCGTCGCGTTCCACACCAGCTGCCCCGAGGCATCCCTAAAGTTGCTGTTCCATCCGCAGTCAGGCGTGACGTAGGTATACCCAAGCTTGTCCAGTCCCAGAGCCACCAAACCCTGTGCATTGAACTTTAGGGTGGCCTCGGTTGGACCCGGGTTGTCACAGCCGTATGCGTTGTAGCTGTTCCAGCCCATCAAGGGGACTGTTGTCTTGACATTGCGAGCTGTTATTCCCGCTGCCAGGGCGAGAATGGAGAGAGGGAGCAGCGTCATCATGTGTCTGTGGCCTAGAAGAAGTGTACCGTTGGGACAGGACCGCGGCCGCGATAAACCATTTTCCCGACGGACGCCTTAATAGCGAGACCGCTTTCCGTGGGTGGTCGCTACATTACACCGAGGGTCGAATCCATCAAGTGCAGTTCAAGTTCATCATCATCGTCATCACATCGACGCCATTTCACTGCCGAGCTTGCTTGCGCTTCGCCGGCTATCATTGGTGGGCGTTCGTGCACAAGGTGACATCTTGGGGATCAGCGTGTGGGGATTTCACTTTGAGGGGAACTTTAAGCGCACCGCTCACATGTCAGACGGAAGTCCGACGATGGAATTCCTGTGGTAGCCAAGCGCTGAGGCGATGGTGGTAGCGAAAAGAAATATCCGGCATGCTATATCTCTTCCGAGAGGAGTTTAGGGTTATTCCGGTGTGAGCGACAATCGCGTCCGCCACCGGTAGCGTCTTCCGATCCGCCGAGGGATGGGAGACCGGAGCCGGACCGCACCGGATGTGGGGCCGATGGTGGGTCATCCAGGCCTGTTGCTGGCGCCTGCTTTCCGAGCCCGGCGTTCGGTTCAATCCAGTCGGTACAGCACGCAGTTCAACCTGATTGATATTGTTCTATGTTTGCAAGGATGCTGTAATCCTCTTTGGTGACGGACGCCTTAACCGTAAGGCCTTCTCAGGACCACATCAGTATTCATTTTCCTCCCTAATGACTCGTCATAGGCGGGAACAACTCCTTGATCAAAAACTGCATCCTATGCGACCGAAGAGCAGATAACAATCGGCACCACAATCAAACAACAATGCCTCCCGACTCGTGAGCTCTGTTGCTTTTTTTTGAGCTTCGAGTCGTCGTTGGTAAAGATTCGGCTAGGCAGGTTGCCATTGGCGCGGCTGAGCAGCATACTCTGTATATGAGAATTGGAGTCCCTCGTACTTGGGATTCGTAAGACTGTTGCATCTAACTCTGAGTGAGGAGTTGCCAAGACATAAATAGCCGGTTAAAATGGTAACTCCTGGGTCGGGGTGTCATGGTTAGGGGATAGATGCGCACGAGTGCCGACATATGAGTACCAAGATAGAACGGACATGTCCTAGATAACCTGCAATCGTTCCCACTACACATATGCCTAATTTGATCATCCACGGTGAGCAATGGTGCAGGGTAACAGGACTTTTACCATAAAATTACTACCAGCAGTGTGCCCTGAAGCCATTATAACTTAGCTAGTCTTGCTAGCTGTTTGCGTGACTTCGCTGTAACACTGTGGCAGATATAGAGGCTAAGACTATTCACTCTACGTAAGAGAAAAACCTAGACCACAGTGTTTCGCAGACCTAGTCTTTGCCTGCCGTAGGGTTGCATGCTTTGGTGGACCCAGGGATGACGAGTCCATCGTCGATTTGAACCCCTCGTAAGTATCTTGCATGGTTTAGGAGGATAGTCGAGCAATGTTCTAAGTTTTCTCAGTCTCCAACCTTGAACCCAATACCCGGTGGGCTGAACAACGCCGCCAGGGATTGTGTAGGCCTGTTCACCATCCATTCCCTCAACCCGGATTTCCTGTTCGAGGCGTCAAACGGAGGTCAAAAGACTTGACGATGATGAAGGGGCATTTACATGATATCGAAACCTATCAGTCCGTCGGAGAGTGTACTATATGTTGCACACATAATGGTGGTTGGCCACGCGGGATACCCTTTAGCCGCCGGCAAATGTTCACCTCTTGCGGATCACCGTGATCCATTGATATGGGAATTGCGGAATACCCGTCACCGGACTTATTTTACCCCAGAAAATCGGCATATAAACGCCACTTTATGTGAGATATTGTGGGGAAGCCTATTAATTTGCGAGCGAAGCTCAACATCACGACTGTGGGGAACAATGGCTGAGCCTGATATTGGCGATATTGCGGCCGTGGACGACGAGCGTGGGCCGAATATCGAGTGCCAAGCCCTCGGGACCTATAAGAGTCTATGAAGCTGCTCGAGAATAGCCAAAACTGGAGAAAGTGAAAGTCCTACCCAGTCAGTCAACCAACTTCGATCGTGACCATGGTGGCCTTATCCTCTCTCGTCCTCGCCCTCACAAGCGTCGCCGGCGTCATTGCCGCTCCCGCTACCCCGGAGACTGTCGGCAACCTCCCACAGCTCGGGGAGAAGCTGCACTCTCGCAGCACTCCGGCCGGCACTGGCACCAACAATGGCTTGTGAGTTAGCACTTACCCCTACTAGGCGACGTGGGAGCCATAGCCCTGACTAACTGCCCTCAGTTTCTACTCCTTTTGGACAGATGGCCAAGGCAGCGTTACGTACGACAACCTAGCCGCCGGAGGTTACAAGGTCTCGTGGAGCAACGTCGGCAACTTCGTGGCCGGAAAGGGCTGGAACCCGGGCGGCCCCAAGCACGTCGTCTACAACGGCACGTGGAACGCGGCCAACGTCAACAGCTACGTGTCCCTCTACGGCTGGACCAAGAACCCGCTCGTTGAGTACTATATCGTCGAATCGTACGGCTCGTACAACCCTTCCTCCGGAACCACGAAGAAGGGAACCATTCAGAGCGACGGCGGCACGTATGATATCTACCAGACGCAGCGTGTCAACCAGCCCTCGATCCTCGGCACGTCGACCTTTGCGCAGTACTGGTCGGTCAGGACCGTGAAGCGAATTGGAGGCACTGTCACGACGCAGAACCACTTCGACGCCTGGACCAAGGTCGGACAGAAGCTTGGCTCCCATGACTATGTACGTGCCCTTTTTCTTACTTCCTTGTCTGCCTGATATACATACTCACCATTTCGGTAGATGATCCTGGCAACTGAGGGATACCAGAGCAGCGGCTCAGCCCAGATGAACGTAGGCTCTACCGACTAGAGCGCTCGGGATCTGATATACAAACCTTTGGATTCACATGACATTACCGCGAAGGACGGTAACCGAATTATACTTGTTCAGGTTCTCCTGAGGCTCTAAGGTTGTATCATAACTTGCAATAGTCAGCTGGTGCCAACTTTGCACCATCACCTTGGCTTGAATACCGGCTCGAGTCTTGAGTAGGGCCGTCCGCGCAGCCAACCTGAAGTTCATGCCACTATGCTCATCTCACCGGCCCAACGGATATGGAACGTGGAAATGTGAAGTCGGACTTGCATGTATTTGCAGCCCTCGTGCACTTTGCCTGCCATGGCGAAAAGACACCATCACCGAATGAGCATATCGGTGGCCTTCCGCAGGTTGGTGATCGATATCATCTCTATGCTGGGATACTACATCCCTAAGCACATGCACCCCAACTGCGAGTTTCCTAAAACTAAGCGCGTTGGCGAAGGCAAGTAACGTTGCAAGTCCGGCGATATCATGTGTGGTGGGTGGACAATGCAACCCAAGGCCACACGACACCCTAGAACGCAGGTGCGTGCCCCTGACTTCCCACCTCCGGGGCTTTGCAACCCTGGGCACAGGGGCACGCGGCACCTGTGCTCAAGAGAGCAGTGATCTACAAGTCGACTTGCAGTACTGCAAAAGATTTCATTCCACCTGTGTGGTTGACGAATTCGAAGTGCGGCACGGTGCGCACGCGGAATAGGGGGAGTTTCTTGTGCTGAGGAGCTTCCGGAATCCCTTGCGTTGTGTCGGTGATTTGAGCCTGGGTTGCGGCATAAATCTCCAAAAGCTTGTTAACCCCACGTGCATGGGGTCGTACAATTTCCACCCGAAGAGCCTCAATCGAGTGACGCAAGAATATTGATGCTGACGTCGAGAGTGAGTAGACCCAGGAGCGCTGGAAGATTCACCTCGCTCGCGTCAATTCTGTCACCTGCCTGTGACCGCAACCCGGCGCGAATTCCACGCCCATCGTTCAAGCCCCTGCAGTGCTTGGCTTGCAGTGGAAATGGATCTCGGCGGCATTGGCCGAACCAGATCCAACTCGACGAATCACGAGATGGAACCGATTCATCGAGCTTCCTGATTTGGTGGCCCCTGTTGACCCCTTGCAGGTGCAATTGCCGGTGCCTGATCACTGATCAGGGGATCGCTGCGGACATCTCACGCGACGCGACGGCTGCTCGCGCGATAAGATACTGCAGTTCGGTAGTGTTTGCAGCTCCTGAGGTGAACGTATCGTGTCCATCGCAAATGACCTTGTGGGATCTATCGAAGCTAACCATAATGTTACAGTCTTTCCATCTTGCTCAAGGACCTACAGTACCTCCTCCCAATCCAAAAGAGTGCAGTCAAGCTCCCAGTCTTCCAGTGTTATCTAAGGACTCTTTGGACCTGACAAACCTGCTGTCTGGGCAAGCCTCGCCACGCCACGAGGGTCCGGCGCTTTGTGACTGGCTGAAGTTGTAAATGACATCGCGCGTTCTAATTTTGTAGCCTTTTGAGGCTTTCCCGAGTTTCCAGCTGTTCCACAATCATATCCCATCTCCGGATGACCCACCTCACTAAGGAGATCCCGTCTCGTTGCCTGGATCTGGGGCCGACTCCTAGGAGTCCTAGCACGTCGAGTACCGGGCGCCAAGTCTGATGGAGTCAAGCCTAACGGCAGCAAGAGATTGGCATATTCCCCATCATCAAATCATCAATCCAGTACCGCAACGTTGCCGCAAGTGCGGCTGCTCTGCAGTCCGTTCACCCCTGAGGGTAGGACGATGGTGCTGAAGACGCCGGGACTAAGATTGCGAGGGTAAATGATGGATCTCGAATTGCCAACGCCACACCCCTCACTGCGCGGATGCTGCCATCAAAGTGTCGTTTGGTCAACCTGCCACGGGCCTCGATGCGACCCACGATCGCCACGGCATGCAGTCTAGTCCTAGAACAGGAGCATCCTGGGCTCTTGTCGTTACCAGTGGTCTCGGTCGTATACCGGCAACGTTGCT
Source organism: Coniochaeta hoffmannii (assembly GCA_030052785.1). Lineage (NCBI taxonomy): Eukaryota > Fungi > Ascomycota > Sordariomycetes > Coniochaetales > Coniochaetaceae > Coniochaeta > Coniochaeta hoffmannii. The sequence continues at coordinate 11,660 of JANBVN010000119.1, read as the reverse complement.
GGTCTGGGCGTTTTACCGTCGCAGCGCCTACCAGAAGCGCCCTCTGGTTGATGGAGGACGAGATCAACTGGACCGGGTTAAGGGGCCCCCTTGAGTGCCATCGTGTGTCTGATCTGGGCTGTCACGAGCTTGCGGCTGCGACTGCATGTCAGTCATGAACTCTTATATAAACGTCAGTTGAGCCTCGAGATGTCTCGTCCTGATGAGCACACCAACCGACTCAAGTCCCATCCTGTAAGTGGCTTCTTCTTCCCCATCTGAGGGCTAGACATTCCTTTCATACCTTCATTATGGCACCCTCACTCTTTAAACTCCTGCTTGCCGGGATATCCTTCTCTTCTTGGCTGGCCGGCGCCAGTCCTATCAATATGACCCAAGAACAAGAAGTAATCGAAAAGCGGGCTTCTGGCTATCAGAACGCCGTCTACTTCACTAACTGGTACGTGAATCATGTTCCCAATAGCCACGACGGATGACGCTAACACCTTGCAGGGGCATCTACGGCCGCGATTATCAGCCTGCCCAGCTTCAAGCTTCGAAGCTGACCTACGTTCTTTATGCATTTGCTAACTTGCAGAGTTCAGGTCAAGTGTGAGTGCGGACGACTAAAGATCTTTTCCACAGGCCGTGCTGACCTGATATCAAGCTACTCGTCGGACACCTACGCCGATCTCGAGAAGCACTACGCCACTGACTCGTGGAACGATGTCGGCACCAATGTGTACGGCTGCGTGAAGCAGCTCTACCTCCTCAAGAAGGCCAACCGCAAGATGAAGGTGCTCCTCAGCATCGGCGGCTGGACCTACTCCACTAACTTCCCGGCGGCAGCCAGCACGGATGCCAGCCGCTCTCTCTTCGCCACGAGCGCCGTCACCCTCATGAAAGACTGGGGCTTCGACGGCATCGACATCGACTGGGAGTACCCCGCCGACGCCACGCAAGCCCAGAACTTTGTGCTGCTTCTGCAGCGCGTCCGCCAGGAGCTCGACAGCTACGCCTCCAAGTACGCGCCCGGGTACCACTTCCTGCTGACCATCGCGTCCCCCGCCGGTCCGACCAACTACAACACCATGAAGCTGTCCGCCATGTCGCAGTACCTCGACTTCTTCAACCTCATGGCCTACGACTACGCCGGCTCCTGGGACAGCACATCCGGGCACCAGGCGAACCTGTACGCCAACCCGCAGAATCCCGCCTCCACGCCCTTCTCCACCGACGCCGCCGTGTCCGGCTACGTTGCCGCCGGTGTGCCCGCCAGCAAGATTGTGCTCGGCATGCCCATCTACGGGCGCGCCTTCGAGTCGACCTCAGGCCTCGGCCAGTCCTACAGCGGCGTCGGCAGCGGCTCCTGGGAGAACGGCATCTGGGACTACAAGGTCCTTCCCAAGGCGGGGGCCACGGAGATTTACGACTCGGTGGCCGGCGCGACGTACAGCTACGACGCCAGCTCGAAGGAGCTGATCTCGTACGACACGGCCGACATGGTGACGCGCAAGGTGTCGTACCTCAAGAGCAAGGGCATGGGCGGCAGCATGTTTTGGGAGGCGTCGGCGGACCGCACCGACGGCAAGAGCCTCATCTCGACGAGCTACAACTCGCTTGGGGGGCTTGACAGCTCCAACAACTTGCTCAGCTACCCCAACAGCAAGTACGCCAACATGGTCGCCGGTATGGCTTAAGTGGTCTGGATCAAGGACGACTTCATTCGGCGTCTCTCTACATCTTCATGTCACTCATTATGTCCCTTTTGGGTATCCGCTTTGTGGAGCACCACATCTTGCATAGGTACCTTATTCACGTCTATCCTTCCTGCCATTTGTGTCTTTGCTCTGAGCATTTGCTCCACTTCAACGTCTGTCCATATTTATCCAATCTGTATATAGCTTTGCGGGCTTTAGTGGTTGCGCTTCTCGTGTACATATATACGCTTATGCCTGAATCTGGGATGGCCTTAACACGCATTGGACTTGCACACTGTAGTGATACCGGGAAAAGCAGTGAATAGTGGTTGAGGTTCCTACTCTCTACACGACTAGCCTCCTACCAGCAGCCTCACTCCCAATTCCTCCCGCTCCCACCTGCACAGCACTATCCAATCCCCTACGAGACCTTATTCTTCCCCTTATAAGTGCTCCCAATCTCCCCACTCTTCACATTCGAAAACTTGACCTTCGCCCACGGCGCCGTGCGCACCAGATCCTCCGCCTTCCCCTCGTCGGCCTTGCACGGGCCCCTCCCCGTGCCGGGATCCTTGGCCGGGTCCGAGTTATCGGGAAACGTAGCGTCGAGCCACTTCATCGAGCTCCCCGCGTCGTCCCACACGCTAAAGACCAGCACCATCCCCCTCCTCAGCGCCTCCCCCATGCCCCTCATCCCGCCCTGCGCCGCGAAGGCGTTGACGCCCCCGAACGCCTTCTTCTCCTGCGCGCAGAACTCGTCGGTCAGCGAGTTCCCCTTGTCGATGCCCGGCACCTGGACGATGGCGTTCTCGATGATCCGCTCGTCCTGGACGTACAGCCTCCGGATCTCGCGGAGGTCGCCCGTGGCGTTGCCGGTGGTCGTCAGGAACTGCGTGACCACGGTGAAGGGGCGGGAGGTGTCGACGGTCGCGTTGGGCTGGTAGAAGGCCACCTGCCCGAGGCGGTAGGCGTTGTAGTCGCAGCCGTCCTTGTCGCAGACGGACGAGTACTTGTCGGCGTTGCCGCACAGGGCGCCGGCGCATTTGTAGAGCCCCGTGACGTTGCAGGGGTGCGGGGTAAAGGCCGTCGCGGCGCTGTTGGCTTCCCAGATGTCCATCTCGTTGCAGCAGGCGCCATAGTTGCCGATGTTGGCCTAGTACGTGCAATGTCAGCCGTGGGGAACTAGTCATTGTCCTGTGTTGGTGGCTTACCTCGCCATTGATGAACGCGGGAGTGGGACACTGCGCGTCGCAGTAACCCGTGCCATAGGTCGCTCCGGCAGGGTTCAGGTCGCTGTGGCCTCCCGTGGCGGACATCTCGCTCAAGTACAGCGCGCCGTTAGTGCCACACGGCAGCTGGCTCAGGTCCACGTCAAAGGTCAACTCCCTGTTGAGCAGCGAGAACATATCGTAGGTTGTGTCATTTTCCAACAGATAGACACGGGGCGAAGACAGACTCGTGCCCTCCGTCTTGTTGACAAAAAGCGTGAGAGTCAGCTCGCTGCCGTTAGTGAAGATGCCGTAGCCATTGTAGTCGACCCCTTCCAAGGCACAGTTGGCCGAGCACGTCTTTGCATCCGGGCAGAGAGTGGCGTTGAGGCCAGTGGACTTGCAGTTATCGTAGCCATTGACCGTGTGAGTCCAGCGGTAGTCCGAGTCGAGCACAATGGACGTGTTCTTCTGCACGCAACCTGCAGCTACAGTGCATTCCCAGGATGGCAGTAGGGGGTGGACCTCAGGGGTCAGCTTGCCCATCTGCTGAGCCACTACGGACCCAGCGAGAAGAGAAGCCGCAGACAGTAGGGAGAGCCGAGTCATGGCGAACTAAAAGACCTCTAGGGGGCAAACGAGTGACGTAGATGGAGCATAGGAAGACCATGGAGAGCACCAGCACTTGCTTCATGCGGCCCGCTTGTGTCTTATATCCCAGACTCAGGGGGGGGGGGACCGGCCCAGGGTGGACAGATAGTGTGTTATAACAGGGTAAGTCATAGTGCATGCCTATTGTAATCGAGGCATGGAAGGAGAGTGAAGGCCGTCCAGCAGTCTCCAGTGAAGAAATATGCGGATTCTCTGCATATCTGGGGCCATCTTCGGACCTATATCGAGAACAGTTCCCTGTTGCAGAACATCTGAGCATCTGGCGGATAAATCAGACATTATTGAGTCTCGTTTGCTCATTCATGCCGTGACACCCGTTGAGCAATGTGCTTGGAAGTGAATGTTGACGACAATCGGGATGTTAATCGCGGAGGTCGACGACCGAAGTTTGGTGGGCCCACAGACCCACCTCGTTTCCGCGCTGGCGGGGCTTGCCAAGCATTACTCATCCGGCATGACCTCACCTTAAGTCAAGGAGCCAAGAAGCTCAATTCTGTGCTGATGTCCACACATCCTCTGAAAACAGCACAAAGCGAAAGGTTCTAGAGGATGTCGATCTCACAGCTATCACGGCTGCTCCCGCTGCCTGACTCTGAACTCCAGCAGGTGCTCGAATATGGCTCGACTCTCTCCAAGGATGAGGCCGCCGAGCACTTCACCAACCTGCTGGGTGACTCGCCGCAGGTAATCGAGTTCATCTCCTCCTTTAACTCACGGCGGGCGGATCCAAAGGCCAAGGCTTCGTCAGCTACCCCGGGAACGGCATCAGGAAGCGCTTCTGCCAGCAGGACGCCGCAGGGCAGTGATATTGAAGGAGTACCCAGACCACAGCGCGGCCAGAACAAGAAGAAGAAGGCGCCGCTGCACACGCCGGCCCCTCGACAGGTTGCTCCCTTGGGACCTACACCCGGCATGGCTTACAGCAAGAAGAGCCAAGAAGACGACTACATGCCAGCACGGTCTGGGACGTCGACGCCCTCGCATCCGAGCAGCGACGGCCCAACAAGAGCCCCGCCTCCGAAGCCAGCAACCCCTCCACCATCCAGGGCACCGCCCTCAGCAGCAGGGAGTCTGGTGTCAGACCTCCTCGCCCCAAAGTCCAAGTCCAGGCCCAGCTCACGGCCCAACTCAACCCCGGCCTCCCGCTCATCTACCCCCGGACCGGGCCCCAAGCCACCTCCCACCAAAATCTCCATCACAGGCGGCACCCCCATGCACGGCGCCTCGACAGCAGTCACAGACCTAGACGAAGCCATCCGCTCCCTCGAACTTACCACCAACCCAAAGCACCCCTCCAACTCCCCCGAGGGGATCGCCGCCCGCCGCTGCAACTGCGTCGCCACACGCCACCCCCTCCAGTCTGCAGCCCCCAACTGCCTCAGCTGCGGCAAGGTGATCTGCGTCAAAGAAGGCCTCGGCCCGTGCACCTTCTGCGGCACCCCGCTCCTCAGCAGCTCCGAGGTACAGAGCATGATCAAGGAACTCAAAGCCGAGCGCGGGCGCGAGAAGATGGCCGCCGACCGGGAGGCCCACCGACGTCCCGAGGTCGCCGCCGCGCCGCGGCCGTTCACCGCCCCTCGTACGGGGCTAGAAGGCTTGAGCGAGGCCGAGGCGAGGGCGAGGGAGCACCGCGACAGGCTGCTCGCCTTCCAGGCGCAGAACGCGCAGCGGACGACGGTGCGCGACGAGGCGGCCGATTTCGACGTGGTGTCGGGCGCCAGCATGTGGGCCTCGCCCGAGGAGAGGGCGCGTGAGCTGAAGAGGCAGCAGAAGCTGCTGCGGGAGATGGAGTGGAACGCCAGGCCCGAGTACGAGAAGAGGCGGCAGGTGGTGAGTATCGATCTGGTGGGGAGGAAGGTGGTCAAGAAGATGGCTGCTGTCGATCGGCCGCCGAGTCCGTCGTGGGATGAGCCCGGTGCGGGTGAGGAACCGGAGGAGGTTGGGGAGTTGGCGGATATCGGGTCCGAACGTGTCGCTGGTGCTGGGGGTGCGTTTAGTCGGAATCCGCTTTTGGGAGGGGTTATTAAGCCGGTCTATGAGGTCAAGGGGAACGGGCTTGAGTTGGAGGGGAGGAAGGACAGGAAGACGCGGTGGCGGAGGGTGCAGGATGACTTGGATGACAATGAGGCTGTGATCTTGGATGGAGGGGTTTATGGACCTGTGTCCGACTTGCAGGAGGCGGGAGGAAGGGATGAACCTGCTTGATGTGAGATGGACGTGGGGATCGGGCCCCAGCATGGTCACAGGCTGCCATCCAAAACAGGCATTGCGCCCTGAAGCGCTGATATTCCATTCACGTGGCACTTGTCGCTTCCTTCTCCAGCACCCCAAGCTCTAGCAGAATCTGATCATAGGAGAGTTTCCCTTCTGGCATCAGTTTCAATAACCTGGAAGTGGCTGATTCTCTGTCTGTTGAGTTCCAATGGTTGGCTTGTGACACACCATCTGGGCTCACGGTTGATGGAATGTTCGGTTTTGAAGGGTCATCATCTGGCATCAAGACTCACGTCACAGTTCGATCTCAGCTTGAAGTTACTTCCTGAATGTAACAAAAGGTTGGCAACCAAGGATGTTGAGCCACCTAACTTCTGCAATAGATGTCGCCTAAATCATGAAAGACTACGTGCGAGTCATTCTACACTGAATGGCGGGAACCTTGTGTGCTCCTCGTATGTACAAACCACGGACTTGTTCCTGGGTTATGACTTATGACGAGTCCCTCTTGAGGGGTTTTACCCTTGCAACAAACAAGATCGACTGGGATCCTGCCATTCTGGCACATGTCCGCCATGATGGAAGTGGGTACTATAGCATCCAGCCGTTTTTCCTTGCTGTGCTCTGGAGACTGCTTCGTAGCGAAGAAAGAGAGATGGACTCCCTGTATGTCTGTCTTCTGGTGGAAAAGGAGTCCCAGCTCCCCCCTGAAGCGATGTATTGTAAAGATCCTTTGACTGTCATGATGCCTTAGTAAGCATAGGAAAAGGGGCCAAGGCTATGGGCCGAAAGAAACACCTCCTTTAGGGCTGGGGGCGCCTATTAGCCGCTCGCAAGCGCGTCGGCATGAAGATCCGTGCTCTCAAAGTTTGGCGTCCCACTTAGTGGTTCCTGAAGCTTGTGGGGAAAGACCAGGGGAGCGCCGTCGCGTCACGGTTATCGCGATAACAATTGCACGCTCGGTTCGCACCACTTCCTCACCGACCCAAGAATATCGCTATTCCAACAGCTCTCTGTCTTGCAAGCCGCCGGTTCTGAGCTTTGGACCTCGCGATATCCCTTCGCAACCAGATTCACGCGCTCCAACAAGGCGGTATTGCTGTTCCCAACGCCATTCCCACCTACCCCGCACATCCCAGTCGCCCAGTCGCTTGACTTCAGCTTCGACGCGTTTAATCGAGAACACCAGCAGGCTTGCAGCGACGGCGGCGGCAGAAGGAGCACATCGACTCGAAAACTGGTAATTCTGGCCTAGGCGACCGCGATCGACCGTCAGTGACAAGGGACGAAGACAGTATCCGGCCGCCATGGTCTGATGGCGACAAGTCGATGTTGAAGCTCCCCGGTTCCAAGGAGGAGCCTGTACCTCCTCCATAGCAGCCCTCCCCTAAGCTTCAGCCGCATGAGAACCGACTCTCCAGGATGCCGACCGTCCATGTTACCCCCGGGTCGGACCTGCTCTTGCAGGACATCGCCAACGCGCTGCACAAGGCCAAGAAAGTGGTGGTGGTGACTGGTGCCGGCATCAGCACAAACTCGGGAATTCCAGTGAGTACACGCGTCCGGCATGGGCTAGCAATCACAGGTGCGGTGTGTGCTAACATGACGGCAGGACTTTCGCTCCGAGAATGGCCTTTATTCCCTGATCCAGGCCCAGTTCGATGCTGCTTCCAGAGAGCTCGAGAAGCGGGAAGAGGAGAGAGCAGAAGCGCAAGATGTCCGGTCCTCACCTCCTTTGATCGAACTTGTCCAGGCCAGACCATCAAAGCGGAGGAAGCTCTCGATTGAGGATGAGGAATCTGCGAGGAGTGAGCCGAAGGGTCCAGCTGAAAAGGAGGAAACAAGGAACACAACGAACTTGGATGCAAGCCAGCAAAGTCCAAGAGGACTAGCACCACCAGCTGATGACCCAGATCAGCCCACGACACACGATGAGGACAACTGCATTACTGTGGATGACGGCCTCTGTATCACCGTGGGTGCTGGCATGGACATCACGGTAGCCACAGAGGGCAGCAACTCGGTTATTGAGGAGTCGATTGTTGTCCTCGGAGACACTGCCATGGAAGGATCCCTAAGCGGGTCCGGCTCTGTACCTGGCTCACCTGGCTCACCTGGTTCACCTGCCGAGGATTGCGGAGGGACAGTCAGAGGGGCAGCAGAGGTCATGAGCCCTGATCACGGAGCTAGCCCCCCAGCATCGACGGGGATCACCACCCAGACACCCAATGGAAGCCCAGCCTTGGCTCCGCGACGGCCTGAGGACGGCCTGACCACTCGGCCTGGTTTTGGGCCTTCTTCAGATTCTGGACCCCTCGAGAAAGTTGCAACTCTTTCTTCCCCACGAGCCTCAACACCCAAAATCTCCCATCTCTCTTGTGATATCGACCAGCCTGCAACCTATCCTTGCAGCTCATCACCTCTATCCTCTCCACCACCAATACACTCTGACCCTTACGAAAGCTCATCACTCGAGCGAACCTACAGCCGAAGCGAATCTCTCTCAGCAGCCAGCACTTCGTCCTCAACGGAAAGCGAAGAGACCGAATCATCTGAAGGAGGCTCCGGCTCATCTACTCCCTACCTCACCTCCCAAACATCCTTCAATTCCTCGCAGTCGCGAACTACTCTCCCCAATCTCAAGGGACGCGATCTTTTCGACGCGTCCATCTGGGCTGATCCCGTCAAGACCTCAGTTTTCTACACATTCGCAACCACCCTCCGGCAAAAGGCACGCGATGTCTTGCCAACAAGTTCCCACCTCTTCCTCGGCGTCCTTCGCGACCAGCGAAAGCTCGTTCGATGTTACACCCAAAATATCGATCGACTCGAGGACCGCATTGGTCTCGCCACAAGCCTCGATCTCGGAGCAGGCAGCCGGTCAAGATTCTCAGCCAAAGCATGGCGGAACTCGGCAGCGAATGGCAGCCAAAGCCAAGGGCCTGGCCAGAAAGGTGAGCCAGGTGTTCCGACCCGAGAAGAAGGCGACGGACAGCAAGGAGCAGTTCAACGAGAGACAAGCTCCAAAGCCAATCTCAAAGGCCCAACCCAATCCCCTACCGGCGCGGAACCCACAGCAAGCTCAGCGAGTGGTGACGGAGCGGGAGAGGATGGAAGTGGAGCACGAAAAGACGCTGCCGAGAAAGTTCAACAGGGACATGGCGTTCCTCCAAGACGCGGCAAGGGCGCGGGTCGCATCCTCAAGCCGCCTGCCCCTCCTGCACCAGCAGTACTACCCAAGCCCGCATCAGCAGCAACAGCCCAGCAGTCGCCAGCACCAGCCGGGCCCTCGTCAGCACCATTCAAGCCATCATCAGCGCCACTCGAGCCGTCATCAACGCCATTCGAGTCATCGTCATCACTCTCCGGGCCCTCGCCAGAACTACCCCAACCCGCACCAGGGCAGCACGGGCAGGGCCCCGATGCTGCCTCCCACGGACAGGGCCAATCTCCGCAAGATGAAGCGCCCAATGAGCCGGATCCTGGAGGAGGACTCGGACAACGACTACAAGCTTCGGAACAGCAGCGGGGAGGAGAGGAGCCACCAAGCCAAGGGCCCGAGCGCTCCGCCGCGGCACCACTACCCTCCTCCCAACCCGCCACGCTCCCCGCCCCCAACCGGGGCGTAGAGTGTGTCTTTTTGCACGGCTCGCTAGAGCTCTTGAGGTGCTTTCTCTGCGGCCAGACCAGTTCCTGGGATGACGAAGAGCGAGAACTCGAGACACTAGCGGGCAGACAGCCGACCTGTCCGCACTGCGCGGGTGCGACGGCGGCGAGGGAGGAGAGGGGGAAGCGCGCGCTAGGAGTCGGAAAGTTACGGCCGGACATCGTCCTCTACGGAGAGGAACACCCCCAGTCCGACATGATCGGCACCATCGTCCAGCACGATTTGTCGTTGGGGCCGGACATGCTTTTGATTTTAGGGACGTCGTTACGCGTGCATGGTCTCAAAACGGTCGTTAGGGAGTTTGCGAGGGCCGTCCACAGCAAGGGCGGCAAGGTTGTTTTCGTGAATTTCACCAAACCGCCTGACAGTGTTTGGAGCGATGTTATTGATTTCTGGGTGCAGTCGGACTGCGATGCTTGGGTGCTTGATGTCAAGACCCGGAAGCCGGCATTGTGGTTGCCGCCAGGCACGGCTGTTGAGGAGGACGAGACCAAGCCTACGAAGGCGAAGCGGGTGTCGAGCGGTATACGACGCACGAGCAGCGGACTTTGTGTCGCTTCGGACAATGAAGCAACCAAAAACAGCAAAGGAAAACAGAAGAGCATCGGCAACTCGGCCCAGCTCCGGCGGAAGGACAGCAGTCTCTCACTTATCGAGGAGAGCATCAGTGCGTCGGGGCTCCCGACGTGCAACAACAGCAGCGATGATTTCTCTCGTAGCGCAACTTATATATCCAACGAGGCAGCGGAGAGGCCGGAGGTCAAGCCAAAGAGGAGCAGGAAGTCGCTGCCCACCGGTCCCGGACCGCGACCGGCACCGAGGAGAGAGGTCAAGCTCGACCCGAATGCGAAGCGGCCACAGTCCATCCGGGACGAGGTCTTCAACGGCGCCCACCTCACCTGGAAGATCCTCGAGGATCTCAAGCGACGGACGGGTCAACCGAAGCCGTCATTCATCTACTCGACAGCACCTCCGCCAGAACCCAAGGCGCCCCGGTCGAGGAAGCCACGGCAGTCGGCCCCGGCAGTCTTGTCTCTGGAGCCCGTTCCTTCTGCGCAACCGGCGGAGGAGCAGTCAATGGAAGAAGAAGCTTCAACATATCCGAGACCCTGTCCGCATCCAGGAGCGAGACCTGTGCCTTTTGATCCCGACACGCGATCGTCGCCGGTGATGTGTGTCTCGTCAGCGATGCCGCCGTCTGCCCGTTCTCACCATGCCTTTTCTGCGATGCCTTTCCGGTCGTTCCCAGTCCGGTCCCCCTTGGAAGTGATGCATTTCCCATTCGACGTGACGCCAGGAGAACACATACCCGGCGAAGAAAAAACAGAATACCCAGCGCAGCCTCCAGAGGATCAAACAAGGAAGCGAGGAACGAGGTCCAATCCCAGGCCGCCGAAGAAGGCCCCGGTCTCGAGATCCCTCACAGTCAAGAACGAGCCAGCACATCAGCCCGGGCCTGTCCCTGTCACTGCCCCAATTACTTCGACACGCACCAAACCCGTGGTCTCTCCTACCTCCATCGGCGCGGCTATCAAGTCCAACCCCCGCAAGAGGAAGCGAAAGACCATCGACGGCGTCGAAGTGGTACTGCCGGGTGAAGGCCGCCGTCTCGCCAAGCCCCGCTCCAGTCTGTCCTCGACTGCTGCTCGACCCCAGACACCATCCTCCGCCTCTATCTTCACCCAGCCTCCCCAAACACCCCACATCATCCTCCCCCTCCCCCGCTCATCCATCACCCCAGCAACCCCCCGCTTCCAACACCAAATCCCAACAGACCTCGAACCCTGGCCCCTTAAACTCCCGAAACTCCACAGCACCACCACAACCCCCGACCACCACTCCCCCCACCTCGCAACAATGGAACCCGACCCCCACCCCCTCGTCGGCCCCCTGCCCGCAAGCAACGGCTCCGACAAGCTTTCCGACTTCTTCCTCGGCCCGGGGCGGCACCAGATCGAGCGGGTGCTCCTGTCGCCCCTCTCCCACCTACAGGTGGTCGACAACGACAACACCATCAACCCGTTCTTCCTGGCCGATCCTCTCGTCTCGGCGCTGTCGTACCCCTCTCGACCGCCGACGAGGAGCGGGAGCAACGACGTCCCGTCTCCGTCTTCGGGGAGTCCGTCGGATCAGCTGCGGTCGGATGAGGAGGCGGCGCTGACGCTGTCTGTGATGCAGGGGCAGCGGGCGGAACACGGGGGGGGGATGGTCCCGGATGGC
>JANBVN010000118.1:0-101240 GCA_030052785.1 Coniochaeta hoffmannii | reverse complement strand
GGGGTGTAGGCCCGGACCACAGCTATTACCCAATCGTGAGGTTGTCCGATTCCTTCTGTCCCAGCTCACTCCGACCTCGAGAGCATACGAAGAGGGACCTCCAACATAGTCAACACACTAAACCCCTGATGCAGTAGACATCATTCAGCAGGTCCGGCAATTATGTCAGCTAAAGCCCAATCGCCCTTGCTCAACGCAAAAGGAGAACCGACCGAGTAGCAACGCCAATAACGAAACAGGCCATAGCAACAGATTATGGCACATGCAGCACCGAGGAACGACGGCAGAATATGGACACGGGAAAAATGATCGAGGGCATGCTGAATTTGCTAAACTGTACCACGACAGGCTCCAGCATCATAACGCAGGGACAGCAAACTCCAACGGCTCCCTCTGGGGCTCCCAAGCGAGCCAATCCGACCTCGTCGTCCTGCACCTCGTTAGCATCATCCCCAAGTCTCACCATACTCTCTCGAACTTACGGCAACAACCCCATCCCATTGACCTTCCACACCCCCAGCGCGAGCGCGACCAGCTGCATCAGCACGTAGGCGAGCTTGGCTTGCAGGATCTTGCCCCTGTTGGTCTCGGTCTCGAAGCGCTCGAAGGCCTGGTTCGTGGACAGCAAGCCCATGACGGGCGTCTTGAAGGCCATGAAGACCATCATGATGCTGAAGATCTGCAGGGAGTTGCCCGACATGTACATCATTATGCCCGTCATGGGCAGGTTCTTGACGGGGCCCAGGGCCACCTCCCAGGCCTTCTTGAGCTTGAGCGTGTCCATCTCCTCCGGCGTGGGGGGGGTCCGTTGCGGGGTGGAGGGTTTGGCTAGGTCGCGTTTCTGGCGGGAGGGATGGGTTAGTTGTGGGAACTTGACGGGGGTAGAAGGAAGGGTGGGTGTGGACGTTACCTTGGAGCTTGATGATACGGCTTGCGATGTGTAGTTTGGGGGATCTGGAATGCCTGCGTTCTTGTTCTTTGCGGCTGGAGGAGATTGGAGGTCGACCACCCATTTGGGCGCCGCATTTGGCTTTAGTTGAGACATGGCTGCGTAAGACGTGTCCAGCGCAATACCTTACTGTCGTGGGGAGAAAGCAGCAGCAGCGACGTCGAGGTTCGCACGAGGATGATGTCGTCGACAAGGCCCACCAGTAAGGTAGCCGCGCTATGGGGCCGTCCATAGTGGGCTCGTGCACGCGCACCAAGGGCAGGGATCGGGATCGTCTTTCGTCCCACCGTAAAAAAAAAAGGGGGTCTTCCGTTCTGGCCGCTGTGAGATGAGACGCGCCGCCGGTCAAGCCGACGTCTGCCGTGCATTTCGGTCTGTTCCATCTCATCCGCAGCATCGGATAATCTTATACCAACGACATACCTCTAACTTATCCGGGATTGGAGTAAGGCTGGTCGATCTGCGAGACCAAGTCCTTGAGAGCACTCGGCACATATGTCACAAGACACCCACTGTGTTGCCGCTGTCACGTCTGCTGTCGGTTCTGGGCGCCCTAGCACTAGACCTAGCGATCGCTTGTCCTCCCGCCGGTTGGCTGGCTGGAGCTGAGGTCTGCGCGCCGGGTCGAGCCACACTGATCAGAGACATCCGCGAACACAGCGTATCCTGCTAGTCCCATCTGGCGTTTCGGATCCAGCGTGTCCTGTCCTTATCTGCCCACCGCCCGTGTGCCACAAACCGCCACCAGCAGCAACTTAGCGACGCCGTTGCTCCTTTATATTGGGTTCCTTAGGTGTATAGCTTTTTCCCACATATAGACAGATCCTGGACCGTTCGCGATACACAGAAGCATCGCCAAGATGTCGAGTGCTCAAGGTGGAGGAGACTCCAAGCTGTTCGCCCGAGTAAGCAGAATTCATCCATCATCTTGTCTTTTACTTGCGCATATTCACTGTGCTTCTTGCTTCATTCTCATGGTCGATCCTTGGCCTACCTTGCCTCTTGTCTATTTTCATACACACCTCTTTCCCCCCTCCCTTTTCCCCTCGTCACGAGCTCCCCCAAGATATGCAACCCCTCACTATCTTTGTCTCCTGACGCTGCACCTTGTCCACACGTTCAAGTTGCGACATCAACCCTTATACCTCCATTGAGAAGTTACGATCTGGAGCGCAAACCCCTGTAACCCCTCTATCACCTCTCACCGTAACCGCAGTCGCAAGACTCGAGCGATACGCAGCACGCGCATTGTGCTCTCCCCTCTTCTCATTTTACCATGATACCTCCCCGCCGCTGCTATCTCTACCACCGCCAAGATGTTTATGGCATATATGCCGCCTCCGACCTATAACTCACGCCTTACTGTCCAGGGCAAAGTGGCCGAGCTACGGCTCGAGCTCAACTCGGGCGGCAAGAAGGACAAGAGCTTCACCATGAAGAAGATCGCGCTCAAGAAGATCGTCGCCAACATGACCATGAGCAACAACGATATGGTAGCCTTGTTTCCGGACGTCATCGGCTGCATGCACATCCAGAGTCTCGAGATAAAAAAGATGTAAGCAATCACCCGTCCAGGTGCAACCTGGCCCACTGAGTTGGAATTTTGGCTGGGCCAAACATGACTGACTTGGCGCCACCCCAGGTGTTTCCTTTTCCTGGTGAACTACGCCAGAATACGCCCGGAAATAGCAGTAAAGGCAATACCCGTGCTCGAACACGTCCGTCATGCCCCTTCTTATACGCGATATTGAACCACTGGAGCTAACGTGGAAGCAGGACATGGAAGACCCCAACCCCCTTGTGCGAGCGCTCGCGTTACGGACAATGTCGTACATCCACGTCCGCGAGTTCGTCGAGGCCACGGTGCCACTGGTGAAGCACCTGCTGCGCGACAGCGACCCGTACGTGCGGAAGACGGCCGCCTTCTGCGTGGCCAAGTTGTACGATCACGACCGGCACATGGTCGAGGGCTCCGACCTCATCGACCGGCTGAACCACCTGCTCAGGGACGACAACCCGACCGTCGTCGCGAGCGCTTTGGCTTCGCTCATGGACATATGGGAACGGAGTGACGCCATTAAGCTCACGATCGACTATAGCAATGCCTCCAAGATGGTGGCTATCCTGCCGGACTGCTCTGAGTAAGTTGATCGCTTCCCGCCTTGGCTCCCGGCTGTTCATACTAACGGCAGCAGATGGGGTCAGACGTACATCCTCGAGGCGTTGATGTCATACGTCCCCCAAGAATCGGGCGAGGCTCTCCTCCTCGCTGAGCGCATTGCTCCGCGTCTGTCACATTCCAACTCGGCTGTGGTACTAACATGCATACGGGTTATCCTGTACCTGATGAACTATATCGCGGACCAGAAGCAGATCTCCGCCCTCTGCAGGAAACTGTCGCCGCCACTCGTCACTCTCTTGGCCAAGGGACCCGAAGTGCAGTATCTCGCCCTGAGGAACGCCCTCCTCATCCTGCAGCGGCGTCCCGAAGTTCTCCGAAACGACATCCGCGTCTTCTTCTGCAAGTACAACGACCCTATCTACGTCAAGGTCACCAAGCTCGAGCTCATCTTCATGCTCGCCAACGAGAAGAACATCGAAGAAGTCCTCACCGAGCTGCGCGAGTACGCGACCGAGATCGACGTGCACTTCGTGCGCAAGGCGGTCCGCGCCATCGGCAAGCTGGCCATTAAGATCGAGCCGGCCGCCAGGCAGTGCATCAACCTTCTGCTCGAGCTCGTCGCCACCAAGGTCACGTACATCGTCCAGGAAGCCACGGTGGTGATTAAGAACATCTTCCGCAAGTACCCGAACCAGTACGAGTCCATCATCGGCACGCTGTGCGAGAACCTCGACAGCCTGGACGAGCCCGAGGCCAAGGCGGCCATGGTGTGGGTCATCGGGCAGTACGCGTCGCGCATCGAGAACAGCGACGCTCTGCTCGAGGACTTCCTCTACTCCTTCGCCGAGGAGCCCGTCGAGGTGCAGCTCGCCCTCCTCACCGCGACCGTCAAGCTCTTCATCCAGCGGCCCACCAAGGGCCAGGAGCTGGTCCCGCGCGTGCTCAAGTGGGCCACCGAGGAGACGGACAACCCGGACCTCCGCGACCGCGCCTACATGTACTGGCGCCTGCTGAGCACCGACATGGACAGCGCCAAGCGCATCGTCATGGGCGAGAAGCCGCCCATCACGGCCGAGAGCGAGCGCCTCGACCCGGACACGCTCGAGGAGATGTGCCTCTGCGTCGGCACCCTCGCCACCGTCTACCTGAAGCCCGTGCAGACCGTCTTCCGCAACGCCCGGCCGCGGAGGTTGCAAGACAGCCCCGCGCTGCAGAGACAGCCGGCGGCGGCGGCGGCGGTAGGCGGTGCGGGCGCGAGGTCCGACGCGCAGAAGAGCCTGAGTCAGTTCGGGATGGGCGGGCAGGGAAGCGATTTCGATCCGCGGACGGGGAGGCCCGAGGCCAACGCTGCTGCTACAGCCTACGGACACCAGCAGGTGGCTGGGAACGGGAACCTGGCGCAAGCGGTGAGCGATGCGGAGGCGTATTTCTCGAACCAGATGGCGGGGATGCGGATCCAGGAGCAGGGTGATAGCTTTGGAGGGAACGGACACGATGCGTCGGGGTATGTGGTTACTCAGGGTGCGCCGCAGACGGTGTACCAGTCTGCTCAGGGGAACAATGGCGATCTGTTGATGTGAGGGCGTCCATAGTGGTAATGACAAAGGCTTCCCTTCCTCTCATACACAAAGTGCAAGACGTAACTATTGAACACTGCACCTGAGCGTGAAAACATGGTCCCAGCCAGCTCCCAAAGGTCCGTGCTTGCAAGGTGGTCTTCGTCGACAGTCCCTTATCGTTTTCCTTAGCGTCTGTACATATCATCCAAACACCTCAGCCAGTCGCTCAGTCGTCAAGGCGCAGCTCCTCAAAAGTGGTTGTATCTATACTAATCCATTTCGGTAGCTGTTGCTTCAACTGACGGTCACGCTTCCTCGCCTCAGATCCCGCCTCGCTCAACCCCCCTCGCTCCTCTTCCCCTCGCTCTTGCTCTCGCTAACCTCCTTGCTATGGGCTTCCTCCGACAAAACTCAAGCTGTAAGTAACAACTCCCCAGACTTGGCGACTGGGCGACTGGCTTTCTTTTTTCTTGGGTGTTTTCTTTGAGTTTATATCGTCAAAGACCCTGCAACAGTGTAACTTGAACTTGCAGCCTCCCGGCTTGGCATGGAAGCTTTAGCGCGCGTTTGTCGCTTAGGGAGTGGAGAAGGTACCTCCGTACCTGGAGCTTCCATCTCGGTACGCGAAGCAGCTGGCAGCCTTGGGGCGACTGATCTTCAGCCTTCAACAACTCCCAACAGCAGACGAACCCACCTCCTCCAAGTCAGTACCCAATTCTCTGCAGCAACTCTACCACCAGATTATCTCGTCCCCAAGAAGCAAAACCAGCCAATCGAACAACCCATCAATACCGCCAAAATGGTAAGCCCATCCCCACCAGCGTCCCTCCCGAACCGTCCATCAGCCTCGGGCACCCCCCATCAAACTAACCAAACCCCCCCTCCCAGTCCCTCCGCATCGTCCCCCAAGACTCGCACACGACCTCCTTCACCCACCTGCAATCCACCTCCGCCCCCTCCGCCCCGGGCCTGCACGACACCCTCCGCTCCGGCGTCGGCCCCTCCCCCTCTTCCCTCTCCTCCTCGGCGACCCCGATCTCGTCCCACCCCCTCGAGGCCCGCCTCAAGAGCTGGGAGTCGACGCGCGAGCAGCTGCGCATGGAGATGCTCCGCCGCACCTACGGCATGGCCGAGCCGATCCGCCGCGGCATGGAGCTCAAGATCGTGCGCGACGGCGAGTGGAGGCCCGCCGCGCTGGGCGGGGGCAGCAGCAGGCCCGGCGTGCAAGAGGAGATACTCCGGGGCACGGACGAGACCATCACCTGGGAGGACGTGTATACCGGCGAGGAGAGCGCGCCTGTCGTGGGCGTGCAGGAGGAGATGGAGAGGAAGTTGAAGATGTAGAGATGTGAAAGTCCCGTTGATGAAGGGAAGGATGGCAGATGGGGATAAGTGATAATGCGGGGGAGCCGGAGGGGAGGATGGTCAGGGTCATCAAGGGCAAGCAGGCAAGAGATCCCGTCTGCTTCGCGTTCTATAACTAAGCGGGCGAGGAAGATGTACAACAGTTTTCACGCCTAGGATCCTCCTATGGGAGACGAAAGGTGCATACTTTTAGAGACGGATCGGACGGAAATCAAACCAACTTAAACAGACACCGGTATGCATATCATGGTAGTAAAGACCGCGCTCTATTTCCGCTGTAGAAGCCCTGTTCCCACATCCCAAGGCCAACTAGTAAATGCAAATGAACTCGGCACAGTACGCCAACGAGACCCCCCTTTAAACCCGAGACTCTTAGACATTACAAAGAAAACATATTCGTGCTCGCCGACAAGCGTCTGGGAAGCCCCAGGGTTTACAGCAGCAGCGCGGCGTGGGCCTAACTGGTGTTTGCCGCCGACAGAAATGGTCAAGTACAAAACCTTGGCCAGGCCAGGCTAACATTACCAAGTTTTGATGGAGAGCGGTCGCTTGCTCCACCCCGCTCATAGGATAACGCAGCAGTTCCCGCTGCCCTCCCTCGTCCTCCCCTCGCGACCGCTGCTCTTCCCCTTGGCCGCCTCGTCCTCCTCCATCATCTCGGCGGGACGGACGGACATGTGCACGACGTTGGGCGTATCCCTGCTAAACTGGTACTCTGTTTCACGGCGTGTGTTAGCCCCCAATCCAGCTGCGTCGGTGCAGTCGTAGTCATAAAACCAGGAAGAAAGAAGACTAGAAACTCACTCTTCAACTGCTCCTTGTCATCCAACAGCTTCCCGAAATGTATCAGCCGTATGCTGCTCGGGCTCGCGGGCTTGTCGTTCCACTCGTCGCGCCACTCGCGCAGGATCAGCTCCTTCAGGGAGTACACCGAGATCGAGAAGGGGTCCTTCTTGCCCGACTCGGTGGCGTCGGGCACGTCGACGCCGCGCTTGGCCAGGTACCGCTCGTCGATCTTGTAGGGGTGCCGGGCGCCGGTGGGGAGGAGGAGGGTGATGTTGCAGACCGGGTGGTCGGAGGACTGCGCGGCGGTGGCCGCAGCCGCGGAGGCGGAGGGCTCTATCGAGAGGGAGTCGTCCGCGTCTTCTTTTGTGGGCAGCGCGGGAAGGGTGTTGTCGGCGGTGGGGGTGTCTGCGACGGCGGCGGCTGTCTCCCTCTCTTTGCCCTTTGGGGACTCCGAGGTGGCTTCGGCTGCCGGTTGTAGTGGTGCTGATGGCTTCTCTGATGATGACGATGATGACGGATCATTGGCTGCTGTTGCTGGCGGTATTGGCTCCGATGAGGGTTGCGCGTCGTTTTTCTTTTCGATCTCGGATGGCTGGACTGCGGCGACGGGCTCTTGTGCCGGTACAGCGCCTGCTGCCGCCGGATTGCTGGCTTGATGCTCTGAGTCGACCATCGTGACTGACCAAACGTCGTTCCTGGATTGTGGATTGGAGAAGAAGACCCCTGGCGCTAATGCGATTCCCGAGATGGTCGACGCAGGAGCATTTGTTGGAGAAACCTTGGGACAGATCCCCTTGGTAGACTTCGAATGAAGTCTCGAATCTGACCGGGAGGGTGAGACAACTTGCGTCCAATTCCAGCCGGAATAATTCCAGGCTGTGCCCCCCTTCTTCTTCTTCTTCTTCTTCTTCTTCTTGCGGCCGTGGAAGAGCAGACGACAACGGCGGTGCGGGCGGTGCAGGCGGTGCAGGCGGTGCAGGCGATGCGGAGTGCTGACTACCCGTGCGGGCGGCGTCGGTGATGGTGTGCGGAGGTTCGTCGACTTGGCTGTCGGTTGGCTGAGGTCCTACACAGTATGCCCGGAACAGGAAACCTACGTTATCGATGTGTAATCGCCACGACCGGAAGGCCCATATGTACCGGCACGCTCAGGAGGGAAGAAAAGTAGCGCCGAAACTAAGTCTAGCAATTTCGGGACTCGTCCGGCGAATGAGTGATTGGGGATGTTTGTTGTTGGCGAGATGAAGATGGAACGGGGTCTATGACACGGATAACTGTCGCAGGACTGGCAAACAAGAAGAGTGACCCGCTCGCAAGGCCAAGCAAGGACAAGACCTCTTGAGTTCAGAAGAGGCGCGGAGAAGACCAAGAGTTCCACTGGTCCAGGCCTTTATACGGGCCCTTCGCCGCGAGCTAGAGGCGGACTTAAAACGAAGGTAGAGGCTCTACGCGAAGCGACAAGACGTTCCTCAGATAGAGTGCTAATCACAGAACACCAAGGAGATACCCTATATCTGACCACAATGGACAAAGAAACTGTTGAGATGAGGTTTTGATAAGATGCGAACGGGAACTGCTCCTGGCATCAGCGATTCTTGGCACCTGGGCCCCCGCGGAGTGGGCACTCTGTTTCCGATGTTTCCGCTAAGACCTATGGTGTTATGGCACGGACCAAGAAGCGCTCCGATCTGGGGAAGCACGGACTTCTTGCCGGCAACTGCCGTTTGACGATCTTTATCCGTCATCGTTAAGGCAGACCTGCTGTATTCAGCTCGTCTATCGTAACTGCGCTTGACTCCAGGTATGATAAGTCGTCGTGTAGACTTCTTCTTGCATGTCCCTTATTCGCACATTCTATTCATACACTCTAGTATCATGTGACTGTCACTTTGCAAATAGGTAATGAGCATCAGTCATGCATATCCGAATTCTGTGGCATCTCCCGTGACCTGAGAGATACGGAAGTATATTCGCAAAACATTCGCCAAATAGATTTAAGCCGCCTTGACATTCCAGTTCTGTTGGTCTCTGCGTCCGGGTGCTCCGCGTGTCATCCTCCGAACTTAGACTTTAGATCAGACTCTGCTGATGTCTGCTTGCCTTACTGTCTCCGTAAACGGGACTAGAACCGGGCACTACGTTCGTACGGCCGCCATTGTCTTCTTGATAAAGCTGGCTCGGCCCTCATCACATCCAGTAGTGGCACCAAGCCGGCCAGCACGCCATAATAACCCGACAAATCTGCTCGCCGTGCCGAGTACCCGCCCTCAAAAACGTCAGCGGGAAATGCGGAAAGCTCACATCAACTGATCTTTCGTGTGAGATATGGAGATGAGCTGGCAGGTACCCGCTCAAAGGATCAGGGGCAGGCGCAGTATCAATGCAAGTTCCTTACCGACTGAACGAAAGATGCTTTCTGAACCGTAAATACCCAGTCTCTGTAATGATCAGCAGTAAGGGCAGACCCAGTAGTTGACCTGTCCTATTGTCAGCCCTTGTTGCTACGATACTGTAACTGACCTCCTTCAAGTCTGTATGCCACTGAGACTCCATTGTAGTACAGGCCTCGGCCCAGACGAGCGTACAGCAACGCAGACGACACGCCGGGCCGTCTCACCACGAAACAGTGGTCCGTTGCACGAGCAGCTGTCATAACTAGCAGCAATAGTGTGTCGTACCCGTTCTCACAACACGATCTGCAAACCAAAGATTCGCCTGCTTTGTGATTTTTGTTGGGCCACACATATCTGCACCTGTACATGCTCGTAACCTATCAACTCCAAATCCGCACTACGCACCGCTCCAGATCTCGGCCCACCGCCTCCTGTCCCTCCCCAGCGGCCCATCAAGCCTCCCAAACCTCGCGGGCTTGCCCGTATTAGCCTCCGGCAGACAGAGCCACTCCCTAACGCAGTCCGGCACCTCCTCCTTGACGTGACTGATGCATATCAGAGCCTGCTGGTCCGACAGGCCGGTCACCTTGACCTTACCAGCCTCGGCAGCAGGGCTGTCGACTATGACCTCCCCGGCCGCCTGTCCAGACGTTCCGGCGGGCGCGGCGGGCGCGTACATCTTCTCCTCGCCCGTGGCGAGGAAGAGCATGCACTTGTCCCGGAGGGCGTCGTCCATGCCGCTGAAGGCCTCGTCGAGGACGATGATGTCCGGGTGCTTGACGATGGCGCGGAGGAACAGCAGCAGGCGCTGGGCGCTGAACGACAGCCCGCCGAAGAGGTAGTCCTCTGCCCAGGAGAGGTCGCTTTCCGTGCTCGTTTCTGGCGTCGTAGACTTGCTGTAGCCCGGGTTGAGGTCGTGCTCGAACCACCGCAGGGTGGCATCAACCTCGGCGCGCGACTTGTCGTCCATCTTGGGCCTGGTCTGGAACGTGTCCGCCCAGGCGCTCTCGATGACGCGCCGGATGGTCAGGTGGCGCGGTATGTGCTGGTGGATCTCCGGGCTCGAGTGTCCGATGCGTGACTGGATATCCCAGAATGTGAGCGGCAACTGGCCCGAGCCCGGTTCCGGCAACCGACTCCTCCCGAACAGTTTGATGGGCAGCGAGTACGTCTGCGGGTGATCTGAGCAGAGCAGCGACACAATCGTAGTCTTCCCCGAGCCGTTGGGGCCAAACACGCCCCAGCGCTCGCCCCTCCGAACAGTCCAGTACAGCCCCGTCTTCTCCTCCCCGTCTCTCTCCTCAGCCCAGTTGCCCAGCGCAATCTTATCCCCGTAGCGCACCCGGCACCCTTCCATCTCCACCAGTGGCTCCCCCACCTTCCTCTCCTCTTTTTCCACCGGTAACCCCGCCGAAGGCACCATATCAACCTCCCCAATCCCCTCCCCCCGCACCCCCTCCGCGGTCAACACCCTCCCCATCTCCACCAGCGTATGAACAGGCAGCCCCTCGTCCTCCCTCCTCCCGCCCTTCCTAACCGCGGTAACATACTCCCTCAGCCCCTCAACCACGCCCTCCTTCTCCCCCATCATCCCGACCCGACAGTCCGTCCTCAAATAAACCAAATGCGTAACCCACTCGGGCAGCGGATCCTGCGGCCGTCCGCTCAACACCAGCCTCGGCTGCCGCCTCCCCGCCATCTCCTCCAGCAACGGACTCAGCCCCGCAACCGTCGGCGGATCCAGCCCCATAAACGGCTCGTCCAGCAGCAGCACCTCGGGGCTAGTCAGCAGCGCCCTGGCGATCCTCGCCCGCCTCCCCTGCCCGTTGGACAGGAACGCGACGGGCAGCTGCAGCAGCTCCCCCAACCTCAGGTCCCGCACCACCCTCTCCATCAGCCCCTCGTCGATGGCCCCCTCCCCATCCTCCCCGCTACCCGCCCGCCTGTCGACGTTGAACCGCGTGTCCCCCCTCAGGAAATCCAGCAGCGAGAAGTCCGTCGCCTCCCGGCGGCTCTCGTACCGCGCGCTCAGGTAACTCGTCGTCGCCACCCCCGCCCCGCCTCCCAGAGAGCTAGAGGCGTCGAACCCGACGTACCGCACCGCCCTGGCCGGGTTGCGCAGGCGGTGCGGCACCGACTCGGTGGAGAGGTAAGGGTACGACCTCGCGCCGGCGGGGATGGAGAGGTGCGAGCCCCGGAGGAGCTGGAGGAAGGTGGTCTTGCCCGAGAGGGAGGGGCCGACGACGGCCCAGTTCTGGGGTGTCAACGGGTGCGAGGGGAGGGTGAAGGTCAAGTCCGGGAAGAGCGGCGGGTTGGGGTGGTGGTGATGGGCGGAGGCATGGTGGGTGGGGGAGGAGCTGGAAGGATGGGGGACGGAGTTTGGGTGGTGCCGGTAGAAGGTCGCGTTGGAGATGCGTATTATCGGTGGGCGGGAAGGCATTTTGGGGGGGTTGGGGAATGTGAAGATTACTGAGAGCATCGTGTGAGTCAAATGGGTTTGAGACGGTTTATACGAAAGTGGATGAGAGGCCGGGGTTAAGGCCGAGATCGGGGATAATTATGTCATCCGCCTTGTTGATCGGTAGTGTCAGCTTTGGCAGCGACAGAACATGAGAACCGGGACAGCGAATGTGGGAGACGCGAAGAGCGTGAATCAGTCTCAAGCTATACCGTAGTTGTTTTGGAATCTGGATGTGTAGCTACGCTGCCCTGTGAAATGGGGTGATGATACAACAACTTCCCGTCTTCAAAACCACGACATAGCAAATACAGCCAATGATTGGAACGTCTCAGATCGAAGGCCATCGTTGACCTGATGGAAAATGCATTGGTTGATACCCATGAGTAGCTCTTCGCTGCCTCTGCGATGCAAGAAGCCACACTCATCCAGAACGCCATACCGCAGTGGGATGCCAGCGGCCCTTCAAACCCAACCGCCAACGCCGAAACCATGCCAAAGCCCAAACATATGTCCTCTGCAACGCAGCCATAACACCCCGCAGCGCATATTGCTTATATCGTAATCATCGGCTCAAAGCCGTTGTCGTTGCCGTTGTCGGCCGCACCGTCATTATCGTCCTCGTTCAAGCCCAGCTCGATACGATCAGGCACGTCCTTCTTGGCCGCCCGCGCCGACGTCTCGCCCCAAGAACGGAGCCTAGCCAGTTCTTGGATGGCGGACTCTAGCCGTTCGGTCCTGCGGCGCACGATGGCCTTGTTGACCTCATCGGCCACCTGTTTCCGCAGGTCCGAGCGGAGCAGAGCCGCCAGCTCGGGCTGCAGGCTGTCGTGGGGAAAGATCAGGAGCACCATAGTCTGTTCCAAAGCGTGGAGAAACTCCGGGTTTGTGGATGCCCTGGGACCCAGCCTCTGCGTCGCAAACTCCAGAGCAGGGGTTATGTCTCCGTTGTTGCAGTGCCGGATGAGCTCGACCAGCTGGAGGCGGAGGAGGGAGAAGTGTAGTTTTGGTTCCTTGTCCAGGATCTGCCTTGAGTGTGAGACATGATTCAAGAAATATCAAATCAATAACAAGCAAGAGGAATGGGTGGGTGCTCATAAAAGAAGTGGTTGTTTCTCATCAACGGCCGAGGCCTAAGCGTGGTGCATGTTTGAAACTCGTATTCTAATCATCGCAGGTGGACGGGAACGAAGGGGATGGAGGCCTACCTCTGGATCTAGTTGGTTTAACCCAACTATAGCCGCTTCAATATCACCGTTGTGGATGTGGTCCTGGATCTCGCGGCGTTCCGCGATCTCCGAGTCCTCCTGTTGTTCTTGAAGATTGGCTTCCTTTGAGAACTTCTCTGCTGCCTTGGGGTATCCCTCCATGACAAGGTAGTCGAGGATGAGCGAGTTGATGTCACTGGTAGGTTATTAGCCCAGGCCCAACCCCGATGTCTCCGAGGGAGAAGGAATAAGATAGGGGAAGGCATATGTCAGGAGTTTACGAGATAGAGCAGGTTTTCTCAGCATACTTAATTGCTCAGAGAGATTCCCATTTATGCGTTCATCATGATATGCGAGGACGGGGAAGGCAAACAGGGACGGTGTAGCAGATTTTGAAGCGTACCTTTTCGGCGACTTGACGGCGGCTACTCGCGCGTTGAAGGCGTTCGTCCTGGCCGCATTGGCCGTCCCGGAGGACATCTAAGCAAGAAGCGCGGTTAGAGGAGCTTCGCTTCGAAGCAGCAG
The DNA here is from genome assembly GCA_030052785.1 of Coniochaeta hoffmannii. NCBI lineage: Eukaryota > Fungi > Ascomycota > Sordariomycetes > Coniochaetales > Coniochaetaceae > Coniochaeta > Coniochaeta hoffmannii. The sequence goes on along the minus strand of JANBVN010000118.1, from coordinate 87,875 downwards.
GGGTTTACCAGGGTTCCTGCACGCATGGGCACACATACCATCCTGCCGAGATTCTCTCGGAAGTGGGCGGCGACTTGCTCCCAGAAAACGTCGTCGTCGATGCCGGTGGTGTTGAGCGCCGCGCTCAAGCTAGACATAAGAGCTGAGCACAATCAGAGTCCTCACATTTGGTTCTGCGTCTCCAACCCCCTCAATACGAGGGTGAGATGAAGGTTGAAGGAAGAAGAGAAGATGGGTAAGAGAGCGATTGCGTAGTTTAAAGGAAAAGAATTGGTGGAGCGGAGCTTGGTAGGAGATGAGGTCGCTGGTGGGGTACAAGCAGAAGCTGCCTGCTGTGGCTTGACCTGAGCCCTGCAGACAGGGGAGCTGCACTGCGCCACAATTGAAGGTCCACCTGAAGGCGCTTCACCTTTCACACATGCCCCAGCCTTGGAGGGGGACGAGCATCTTTTCTCACGTCTAAGGTGGTGATCTTTTGCTTATATCACCGATCCACTCATTCTATATGATCGATCCCTGCATGAATTGCATCTTTGTTTTTATAAACGGGGGCAGCCATGCAGTAGCAGTCGCTCCTCAGTTGCGACGTTGAGATCCAGCCTCAAGCCGCCTCGGCTGCCCACACCCTCGAGATGCAGGACACCGTCAGGGCCGCTATGGACGCAATCCACGGTTTAAGCAGCGGCGGCATGGAGTTGGACAACGCCCTAGTCACCAGGGCACACTACTCGCCCCCTTGGGCGGATGTCAGCATCATCGGCATAGCAGGCAGTTCCGGTTCGGGCAAGTCGACGCTGTCGCAGGCCATTGTGAGGAAGTTGAACCTGCCGTGGGTCGTGATCATGTCGATGGTGAGAAATACATCCGGATTTTGTTGCGGGATTTGTGTGAAATGTCGCATGTACTCATCTGCCCTTGGCCCTAGGACTCGTTCTATAAGCGACTTACCCCTGAGCAACACAAGAAGGCGTTTGAGAACGACTACGACTTCGATTCGCCCGAGGTGAGTTATCAGGATATTGCTATTACGTAGTCTTACTGATCGGAGTAGGCGATTGACTTTGACGTCCTAGTCGACTGTCTTCGAGATCTCAAAGCTGGGTGAGTCTACCGTAGACGAGATGCGCGGCCGTTGTATTATCCGGTTCAGCATAGTCCTGTGAGCCCGAGAAAGAAGCCTTTCTGACCTGAATCGACGTAGAAAACGTGCTGAGATCCCCATCTACTCATTCGAGAAGCATGATCGTGAGGACAAGACCACATCCATCTACTCTCCCCATGTCCTCATCCTCGAGGGCATATTTGCCCTGTACGACCCCAGAGTCCTGGAGCTTCTGGACATGAAGATCTTCTGCGAGGCAGACGCAGACACTTGCCTGTCAAGACGGCTATTGCGCGACGTCCGCGACCGCGGCCGGGACGTCGAGGGCATCATAAAGCAGTGGTTCGCATGGGTAAAGCCCAACTTCGAGAAGTACGTCGACCCGCAGAGGAAAGTGGCCGACATCATCGTGCCCCGCGGAATCGAGAACCGCGTGGCCATGGCCATGGTGGTCCAGTTCATCGAGCAGAAACTGCTTGAGAAGTCGCGCCACCACCGCGCAGCCCTGACGCGGCTGGAGATGGAAGCCCAGTCGAAGCCGCTGTCGAAAAAGGTCACCATCCTCAAGGAGACGCCCCAGCTCAAGGGGATGAACACGATCATCCACGACATCGACACGTCGAGCGAGGACTTCATCTTCTACTTTGACCGTCTGGCGGCGCTGCTCATCGAGCAGGCGCTGAACAACGTCTCGTTCACTTCCACAACCGTCACTACGCCGGGAGGGTACAAGTACAACGGTCTCCGACCCTGCGGCAACGTCAGCGCGGTAATTCTCGTCCGAGGAGGTGCGGCGCTGGAGACGGGGCTGCACCGGGTGATCCCCGATTGTCGGACGGGGCGGATACTTATCCAGAGCAACCTGCGCACGGGCGAGCCCGAGCTGCACTACCTCAAGCTGCCGCACGATATAGATCGGCACGAGGCGGTGCTGCTCCTCGACGCGCAGATGAGCAGCGGCGGATCTGCGCTCATGGCGGTGCAGGTCCTGGTCGACCACGGCGTCGAGTTGGATAGGATAGTGTTGGCGACGTATAGTGCTGGACGGATGGGGCTGTACAGGCTGACGAATGTGTTCCCCGACATTGCGGTTGTGGTGGGCAGCGTGGTGCCGGATGTGGAGGAGAGATGGGTTGAGAGGAGGTATTTCAGGTGCTGAGCGGGGAGATACCATGTACCATCAACTTAAGCTCTTCAAGAGCATGAATCATCAATCACAACACAAATGCAGCAAGACCAACCGGGCCTCTCATTGGATCATGCTCCAACGTGGAATATGTACAAGTCCCATCAATCCCCATCAATTCCCCGTCCTATACTATAACAAACACTCTCTACTTCGTCCGGATGTGCTTGAGCTTCTTGGGCGAGTACAGGAAGTTGTTGGCATAGGCCTTGGGCACGAACTTGCGCTCGTTGGGCTCCTGGACGAAGTACTCGTAGCCCTGCTTCTCGGCGAAGGCGATGGCGTCCTCCTTGCTCTTGAAGTTGATGTGCGTGCCCTGCATGAAGTCGCCCGACGACTGCCAGCCGATCAGGTTGTTCTCCCACCGGTGGCCCTTGCCCAGCACGTCCCAGTCCATCCGCCACTTGCTGCTGTGCCAGGTGCCGCTCTGCGTCGCGGGCTTCGCCGGTTGGTGGATGCTGCAAGCTCGTTAGAGAAACCATTCATTGTGATACACAGGCGTGCGTGTGTGGGTGTGTGTGTGTGTGTGTGTGTGTGTGTGTGTGTGTGTGTGTGTATGTGGGTGTGTGTGTATGCGGAAAGATCAGACCGTACCGGACTGTGCGTGCCTGCAGCTCCATCGGCGCGCCGGAGATGATGGCTGCTGGGACGTGGGTGGTGTCTTCGCTGCCGTCTTGTATGCGCTTCGGTACGGGGGTGAAGGTCCTAGAGGGAGAGTCAAGTGAGCTGCCTACGCCACCACAGGCACCGAGGAGGGCACATACGAGGTAGCCTTGTCGAACTGAGCCTCGTAGTTGGGGTCGTTGTGTCGCGGGGTGTCGAGGGGCGCTTCTTCCTTGGACGTGGTCGGCACCGAACTCACAAACCGCTGCGAGGAAGCGACGAGAGACGGAGTGCGCGGTGCACCGCGTAGCAGCAGCCGCGCTGCGGGGGATGCCCTTAACGAGGCCATGGTGATTTTGAGGGTCGGCGATATGGAAGCTGTCGAATGGCGAGGTTGAAGGTATGATGTGAGGTCAATGTTGGATTGGAGCCCCAGGTTCGATGGCTCCCCACTTGCGCAACCTTGATTGGCTCGCCGGAAACAGCCGCGCAAGAACGTCTAGCCGAGAATCGTCAATCGAGCTCTTTTCCCGCTTCGACCGCGACAACATCATCGAATTTGGAGCCGCGATTGAGATAGTCGATCGAACCCTGCGACACCGTCTCCCCTTTTTCTTGTCGTTTGCGAGTGAACCGTTACCTTCGCCATCATGAGCTTCGTCACCCGCCGAGCGCTCTCGACGCTCATCCCGCCGAAGGTTAGCCCTGAAACCTGACCTTTTCCTTCTTTCAGCCTTGCACACCGTGACCGCTAACGATGTGTCTACAGGTTGCCTCGCCCAAGGTACGATCTGTCTCGATAATATGCCTCTCTGACGAAGGCCGGGAACTCTGCTCTGGTGGGAAGAAGTCAGGGAGGAGAAGCCGCTTGGCATACAATGACGACCGACCACGGGCAGAGCGATAATGCGGAATGAGATTGGACATTTGGAGGGACACGGATCGCTGACGACATCTCCGATGATAGGCAATTGGCGCCAACCCTGATGCTCTGCGCATGCAGCGTGTCGTCAACTTCTACGAGAAGCTCCCCCGCGGACCAGCCCCCGAGGTCAAGCCCACCGGTCTTCTCGGCAGATACCAGGCCAAGCACTTTGGCAAGAACCCGACCGCAAAGCGTATGTTGATCTGCCCCTGGAAGCGCTTGGTATCGGTGACGGTTAGGCTGTGAGACCGGGACTGACAAAACTGCAGCCATCATCCACGCTATCGGCCTCCTCCTCGTTGTTGGTTACGCTCAGAACTACTACTTCCATCTCCGTAAGTTCCGACATTAGGCGTCGAACACCTGAACTTGGGCTAACGAGGGTTAAAGGCCACCACAAGAACAACGCTCACTAAGCGTTGATGCGGCTCGAATGGAATACGGAGACGAGGGGTCTCGGAGAGTTGTATATAACCAGTGTCACAATAACTTGAAGTGAACCTAAGCTTCGGAACGTCATAATCCCTTTGTTACTACCTACGTTAACAACACTTTGTGATTTGATTGTGAATGGGTTGCTGGTAGTTACCATTACCCGAGATCCAACGTGCATCTGTTGGGCTCCCACTTACTAAACGGATCGGTGACTGGCAGACGAGTGCCAGATGAGAGAATCACTACTCCAGTGAAGTTGAAGATATGTGACTTCCTATTGTCCACTTGACTGGTTGTCCACTTGACTGGGGACCGGCCAATACAAAAGACGACAAGTCGGTTCTTATTAACGCACTTTATCTACCTCGTCACTTCGTACACCTCTCCGTCCACCTCTTTCAGTAACCGAGGAACCCGATGCTCAACCGTCCCTCCGTCTGAAGTGGTCATCTCAGCTAAATTTTTACGGTAGCACGAGGTACCTGGTCAACGTCTAATCTATCAATCCTTAACTCATCAGTCAACTGCCGCCGATGATCGCATCTGTCGATTCATTTTTTCACAGTTGCACTTTGCCGAATCCAATCTGTGCTTGGTTCGAGACAGTCTTGGACGGTCAAGTTGAGAGGTACGTACATCTTACATAAGCCGCTGTTTGCGGTCCTCTGAGTCGACATCGACATATTGGGCGCTAAACCCGATTCAGCAGCGACGACTCCTCGGGCACCTGCCTTTGCAACGTCGTCAACCTGCGAAAAAGGTGTGAGCCAAGGGTCCTGTTCCCAGCCGCATCTTGACTTCCGTCCTCTTCAAATCATCTCTCCCGACCTCACCCTCCCATCCCTCTCCCTTGCCACTTAGCAGCCGGACGACGACGGAGGCATCTACGCCCGTCAGTCAAGATTCTCCTTGAAGGGAAGAAAGAGGGTTAGTTAACACCTCAGCCCATCGCAGCTGCACTGGGCCTCTCAAAGTCTCCAAAACCCTTGCACCACCTCCCCCATCCCGACCACCACCACCTGCCGCGTTCTCCGCCGTATCGGCCCGGTGCCATCGTCTTCTGCCAGCCTACCGACACGGAGACCAAACGTAGCTGACTGTGCGTCTCGCAATTCTATCTTAGAATCGTCCCATTATCACATAATATCGTCACCCCTCGACCTACCTCAGCATACGGTGACCTGGACGTCTCTGCGCGCGCACTTCGGTCGTCTCTCCCATTAGATACCCGAGAACACACAAGCCTGTATGATGGCCAGTGAGGCACCTCAAGAGCGACCCAATGAAGCTTCTGTGACCTCGGGCGAGCCTGTGAGTGTCCAGCTGTGTCCCCGCGCACATGCATCCGTTCATCCTAGCGACTAACCATGCCTTTCCGCCCGCAGACCATCAAGATCGATTCCGACCCTCAACATGTCGACTCCGACCACCCGGACGTGAACGGCGAAACCGCCACTCCCGGCACGGACGAGATCGAGAACAAGCAAATTGCAGACATTGTCGACGATCTGGTAAACTCGGCTGAAGTGAGCATTAGCGGAGGATCTGATACCGAAGCTTCGCGATCGAAGCTCCACCCCGACGACAAAGGCCATAGCCGGACCTCGTCATCAGTCAAGAAACCCCACTCGTTCAAGGCAGTCTCCGTCAACAAGACCTTCCTTGCTGCGAAGGGTTCCTCTTCCAATGCGCCCTCCAAGACGGGCGACAAATCGGCTGTCGCGTCTGGTACATCGACTCCGGGAACCACATCTCTTGCCGCGGCCAGACCGCGCCTGGTTGTCAAGTCCACCTCTGGCCTGGTCACCAAGTCTTCTACCGGAGTCAACGGATCCAAGGGCACGGCTCCAGATCCAAACGCTGTGTGGAACAAGAATAGACGTAAGGCTACCGTCCGCAGGCCCCCAGCTTCATATCCGTGCATCTTTCTAACCATGTCACTAGCCGTCCCTCCGCCGGAGCCTAAGAAGTATACCGATGAGGAGCTGAAGAAGTATGGCATTCACATGGCCACGCGTCTCCACACTGATGACACCAAGGGCCAGGCAAACTGGGCAGATATTGACGACGACGACGATGACTGGGCGCCTGAGTCCATCACCTGGAAAGATGGGACTAAGATCACCATCCCCCATGCTGAGGAACATGCGCCTGCGCCTACACCGGCGGCACCATCGCCCGCGCCAGTCACAGCTACAGCGCCGGTCCAGCAGATGGCCGCGAAAGAGGTGGAGAAGCCGAGATCGCCAGCACCGACCATACTGAGTTCCAAACCCAGTCTACCCAGCGGCAAAGGCATCGTCTTCTCCAAGGGTGCTCCCGAGAAGCCGACATTGGTCGCGAAACCCCCGGCACCCCCGACCCCCGTCAAGTCGCCATGGGCGCCAATTCCCAAGGTTGACAGGGCCTCTCCCGTTGTCGCTGAACCTCTCACGTCGCACCAAGGCCCCGCGAAATTCGGTCCTAGAGAGGTTTCCGCCTCCAAGAGCGCCACTCCTCCACCGCCGAAAGAGATCGCAGCAGATGATTTCAGCCGATCTCCATGGCGCGATGGTCCTGGTGCTACGAACAGGGAGCTCTTCAACTCCCAGAGCGGACGTTACGAACCCGTCATGGACCGCCGGGGCTCTGTCCGAACCGACCCTCACTCTAGGCCGGCCGCTGTCCTGCAACGAGCATCACAACACGAGACTCAGGGCCCTGCTGAGCCGTCGGCAGCCTTCCAGACTAGCCGAGTCAGCGAGCAGCACAACCCCTACGGTCGGCGCCGAGGATCCTCCATTGTTAGTGGGGGCAGCGGTTCTTACATGCACCTCAAGGGACAGCATGAGCATCCTCTAGGCCCGCCTGAAGTGCTTTCGGCTCGCAGGGAATCCTTCACCGCAGTTACTGATGGTCCACGGTCTCCGGTTAGGAACTTCTCTCCATCTGCTCAGCATCCAGGCCAGCGCCCCCTCGCCAACCAGACCTGGCAACCGCACATCTCACCGGCTTCAGTCCACTCTGTGCCGCAATCTCAGCCTACAGCCGCACCCCTACCTGCTGAACCTCAGCCAGGTGTTCCGGCCGGTAGGTCGATTGAGGAGGATCTTGCCCTCCAGAAACGCCTCATGCACGAGAAGCGCGAGCTGGCGAAGAAGCGCCGGCAAGAGGAGGAAGCCCGCGAAGAGGCGGCCAGGCGGGAGAGAATCCGTCTGAAGCTGGAGGCATTGGGCCCGGCACCGGAGTCCAGAAGCGCTAAGAAGGCTGCTACGAAGGAAGAGAGCCCGGCCGAGCCGCAGACTCAGCAAAATGAGACGCCTGTGCCACAAATTCAGAAGCATCCAGTTCCCGACACCCAGTCGGCGGAGCCTACAGCAACGGCGCCACCTGTGCGAGGAACCCCGCCGGATACTTCAATCAACGGGGTGCGGGAGCAACCAAAACCCGCAAAGATACCCGGCCAGGACAATATCAACGCGCGGTCTCAGTCCCAGGGACCTCAGAACGTCGGCGGATGGCCCACTGGTCCTCGCCAGCAACAACAGTTCTCCCAGCAAAACGTCTGGGGCTCACCCTACAACGACAGCCGCAGTCTCGGAAACGGTGCTTTCAACCCGGAACTTGCAGTCAAGCCTATTCCCGGGCCGATCGCCCCGCCGAGCACTGGCCGCATTCCGTCGGGTCCTGCCGCAAGGCCTGCCCCCATTGGTCCTCCTGGTCAGGTGCCTCGTCGACCGGCTGGGGCCCAGCAACGCAACCAGATGCAGAGTGCTTGGGCAGCTGCGGTCCAAGCCGACGATGTTACCACTACTCAACAGCTGCGGGAAAAACATGCCCAAGAAGCCAAGAGGCTCCAGGCCCAGGGCCTCGATTTCGCCGCAGTCCAGGCTACCATAAAAGAGACATGGCGGCCCACCAAGGTGGATGATGAGGGCAGACGGAAGAATGAAGAACAGGCGCAGCATGCCTACCACCAGGCCAAAGCTCCCGGCTGGGGCCAACCTGCCGATTTAGCAGCCGAAACAGCTCAAGGACAGGTTCCCGTTTCTGTTCTCGCGTCTTCCGAGTATGTGCAGCAGAACGCCGCTGTCGGTTCATCCTCCGACATGTCGTCTAGCTCGATCTTCGGCACTGCCGCGCAACAGACCAAGGGCTCGAGATTCTTCCCTTCGGCCTCGCGCGACGCTCGTCAGGAGGCAGCCGCTGGAACGGATAATCGGGGTCGGTCGTCCTCGCCTTCCCCTCCGCCTCCCGACATGGCCGGTCATCCTGCCTTTGACGGCGATGTCGCCCATCCGCACGTGTCGCTGCCACCGGTAAGGCCCGTCGTTCGTCTTCCGCCTATGCAGGTGGCACCGGCTCCTATTGCACCCCCGCAGCAGCAAGGTCAAGGGCCGAACTTCGGATGGGCTGCACCAGCTCCTTACAAGGGTCCTGAACCTGCCTCTGCGTCCTCCGGGCCACGACAGAACTGGCAAGCCCGGATCGACAGCCTCCTCGGCGTCAACCCTTCGTCGCATGCGAAGTCGGTCCAGGTCGACTCGGCTAGCCGCCGGTCGCTGGAGCACCCGCAGTACGCTCAGAATGCTACTGTGTCGCTTCCGCGCGGACTGCACAGGATTTGGCCTTCGGACGGCGAAGACTCGCCCACGACAAAGGACCAGGCAGAGACGTGTTTCGAGGAGCAGGAAATGGGATCCCTGCCTCCGGTCAAGCTGCCCAAGCTCACACCCCAGGCAGCCTGGCATCCGTCAGCGCCACCGAAGCCCCTGCCAAAGAAGCTTTGGCCCAGCGTGTCCAGCGCCGAAGAGCTGAGGTTCCAAAGCGATTATTCTGCCAACGGAGCCGTCATCTACATCTTGGCTCCTGGCATGAGCGCCCGCAGGATTGTCACCCTGCCCTTGTCACGGAACCGCAGCAACCCTCGCAACCGAGGCGGACGCGGTGGCCGCCATCCTTCACAGCAGCAACGTGGAGGGAAAGTCCGCGAGTCGTCTGCCTCGTACTCGAGCGACCAGATGCCGCCATCGATTGGATCACCGGGGCAGCCTGCAACCCGCGGCGGACGTGGTGGTTTCCCAAGGCGCGACTGGTCTCGACAGAATGGCCCGGCCCCGATCTTGACCTAGGTTCGTTCCGGACTGCTCTTGCCGACGCGGTGTTAGGTCGGATCCGTGGTAGTTCCCCCCTTCCACGACAAGCCCTACACTTCACCTTGAGCAACCTCAGGTGGCTTATTGGACCTAGTCTTTACATCATTACGGAGAGACGTCCTGCAGACGTCTATGTGGTCTGTCCTGGCTCGCTCATCAGAGTCCGGACAACGTGTATAATTCTTCTCTTTCCTTCAGCAGCATATTTCTCGGTCGGATCTGTTATTTCGCGGGCGCGCATGACCAAGGATGTCATGTCATGGGGAGCCATGTGACTGCTGATGTGTCGTTCACCCCATGAGCGCTTCTGGCTGTCCATGTCTACGGACCGAATACGGTGTGCATAAGTGCGGCCTCGGACTAGGGAAAACGCGATTCTGCCGCGGATTTGTGCCGCAAAAATTGATGCTTTTGAGCGACTAGCTGCGAGATGGGAACGCTCGGACAACCCGGATGGGTCATGGGGCCTGCATCGCAGTGCTCCTGAATGAGGTCGAGAGGGGAACGTGGCAAATAACTGGCAAAATATCTTATTGGCGGGCTCGGTCAAGGTCAACAAGTCTGTGGTGGAAAGGGCGTGCTTTTGACTGTTGACCTTAAAGACCAGTCTGCGCGGGCCTCGCTGCGCACACCCCGTAGTACATTAGTTGGTAGATTACATTCGATCTGCCGGTCGCTGCACGAGAGAAATACAGAGAGGAATGATCGTTGCTGTGTTTCTGCGCTGTCGTGGTTCTGTGAAGCTGTGATGCTATTGTTCAGAAAGGACCTCAAGTGATTGAATGCGATCTCCGACTGCTTCGGGATTAAAGATATTAGGGTCACTCTTGGTAGAACAGTCACATCATTATTGTCGTCAGAATCCCTCTGGTTCGAGTAAGTCAATTCTCGGTTGGTCAAGCCGTCCGAACTGCCCAGCGTCTCCCTAGTAGCGTGATCGGTTCACTGCCAGGTAGTATCCTCATCATCCGTCGCAGGTTCAGCAGGTCTCTTAGGTACTCATCCCCAAGCTCTCCATCGAAGACGGCATATCATACGTAGATCCCAACCACCTTTTCATATATCCGACCACCTCCCTACATCCTCACTTGTACACTTTCTCCTCGTACCCCTCCATAACCCTCTCCTCGACCCCATCCCTCATCCGTCCCAGCACAGCCCCTAGCCTCCTAACCCCCTCGACAACATCCCCTTCCTCCTCCCACGAGAAAGTCAGCCTCAAATTCCTCCCAAATCTCGGACTCCTGGCGTCCCCGGGCACCTCAAACATCTCCCCTTCAGCCACGATCAGATTCTCCTCCCTCTTCGCCCGCTCGGCAACCTCCTTCGCCCCCGGCCCGTCCTCAGGCAACGTCAACCAAACAAAATACCCCCCATACACCCCGCCGCCCACCTCCTGACTACTCTCCCCCTTAACCCCGACCCCATACCCCGCCAACAGCCCCCTCACAGCCTCGAGCATCAATCCGTGCCTCCTCCTCAGCGCCGGCCTGACTTTGTCGGTGACGTGCCGATCCACCTCGCCCCGCCTCAACATCTCGGCGACGACCATGGCGGCGAACTGGCTCGGCGCCCCGCCGCTGCGCGTGCTCCCCGTCTGGCTCAGCCCGCGGGAGAGGTCGGGCGCGCCCTCGGCCCACCCCGTCCGCATCCCCGGGCCGATGAGCTTGCTGAAGGTGCCGTTGCTGACGGCGTGGCCGAACCATTTTCCTTTGGGGTCGTGGGCCGAGGGGCCGAGGGAGAGGTCGATGTCGACTAGTCGCGGGAGCGGGGTGCCGGTCGGTAGCGGGAGGGGAGATGCGGACGACAGAGATGGGGTGGTGGTGGTGGTGGTGACGACGGGCCACTGCAGGAAGTCGTAGACGTCGTCGCAGATGACGAGGGCGTCGTGCCTGCGCGCGAGGTCGACGAGGGCGCGGCGCCGGGGTAGGGACATGGTCGTGCCCGAGGGGTTGGCGCAGGTGGGGACCACGTAGATGATGTGCTTGTAGGCCTTGCGGGTTGGGGATAGGAGTTTGTAGACCTGGAGTTTCTTGTTTAGCTCTGACACCCCCATTGACCTGGAGCAAGTAGGTGGATAGTCGAACTTACCGGTTTGTCAGGCCATTCCTGCTTTTCGAACTTGAATATCTCCCTCTCTAGCTCTACCCGAACGAACAAGTTAGCGCCCCAATCCAGTTCCCCCATTTCCATCTCCCACAACCCCTTTTCTAGGACCGACCAAAACTCACCTTCAACATCCGGCCCCTGCCCATCCTCCCCAAACCCCCTCAACCGGCCCAACCCCCCGTAAAACCCGGCATCCTCGAAGATCGGCCCGGCGAGGAAGTAGCACGGCGCCACCATCCACACCGCCCGCGTGTACCCGGGGTCCGTGAACCCCTGCAGGAGGCAGGCCAAGTTCTGGCTCGCCCCGCCGGTTACGCATATCCTGTCCACGTCGGGAGAGACGCGGTAGTAGAGGGACAGCCAGCGCGAGAGCTCCTCGCGGAGGGGAAGGTAGCCAGGGTCCGGGCCGTACTGTAGGCCCGGGATAAAGGTGGCCGGGTCGGTGAGGGCGGTCTGTGCGGAGGAGAGGAGGGAGGGGGCGGGAAGGAGGGAGGGGGAGGGCCAGCCACGGAGGAGGTTAATTTGTTTCTTAGGGGGGGAAGGCATCGTGTGTGCGTGCTTTAGGACCATTTGGGTTTGGCGGAGGGACGGTGTGAAGATGTGCGAAGGGGAACGGGATGGTGTCGAGAGATGCCGTGTTAGTCTGCGGAACGGGAATGGCATCGGACGGTGTGGGAGGTTAGACGTCCGGATGTGGTGATGTCACGGGCGGAATGCGAGCCGGAGTTGTGAGAATGCGGAGGGGTGGGTGGGGCCTAGAGGCCGCAGCGGCTCCGGACCGGACGGATGGCGTCGCGGAACCTCGAGGTGTCAAATCTCAGGCGACATGTTCAGACTCGGTCTACTCCGATGTACATCCATCTTGCCATGTGATTACTTACTTTTCGAGATTATCCTGGTTTCAGGGAATATATCACCACCAATCCAAGGTTGCCTTGCATGCATGTTGCATATCATGAGCCGAGAATTAGCCATTTCGGCGCGGCGATGCGAGATCATCATGGCGCTCACTTATATAAGTTGGTCCCCGCGCACTCACACCCTGGGCACACCGTGCTCAATGGCATTTCGCTGGGATGTAATTCGTCAAGGGAAGTCAATCTAGACATCATGGCGACAGCTACGACAACTCTGACAGAGGCATCTGAGGTCAACCTTCAAGCCACCACTACAGTCCCAGATACATCACCACCGAACGACAACTTCGACATCCAAGATGGCGCCGAACCCTCGACCACACAGAAACTAGACGGTCCAACCATCCTGAAGCTGCTAAGCGCTGGCTTCTCCTTCTTCGTCGCCGGCGTCAACGACGGCAGCATCGGCGCCCTGATCCCCTACGTGATCCGCAGCTACGGTATCACGACGGCCGTCGTCTCGTCGCTGTACGCCGCTTCCCTGACAGGCTGGGTCTTCGCGGCAGCCACCAACACCCACCTCTCCGAGCGTCTGGGTCTCGGCGCGATGCTGGCGCTAGGCGCCGCCACGCAGACCTTGGCGCAGGCGTTGCGCAGCTGGCCTACCCCGCCGTTCGGGCTGTATGTGACCACCTTCTTCCTGACGAGCGTCGGCCAGGCGTTCCAGGATAGCCATGCCAATACGTATGTTGCGTCGAGGCAGGGGACCACGGCGGTGCATCGGTGGCTTGGGTTTATCCATGCCATGTACATGGCAGGCTGTCTGGTCGGACCGTTTGCTGGTAACGGTATTGCGAGTTCTGTCAGGGGTGAGAGCGGCGAAAGCAGGTGGTATCTGTTCTATACGGTGCCGCTTGCCCTGGGGGTCGCGAATCTTGCTCTGGTAGCCGTTGCGTTCAGGGACTCTATGGGGTTCGTGAAGAAGAAGGCGCAGGTCACTGTTCCTGGACAGGCGGAAGGAGAAGGACAAGAGAAGAGGAGTGCAAAGGAGCTTATCAAGGCCACGCTCACGGAAAGGAGTGTGTGGCTGTTGAGTCTGTTTTTCTTCTTCTACTTGGGCACCGTGGTTACTGCTGGTGGGTGGGTGGTCGAGTACCTGGTTGACGCCCGTGGTGGCACTCTGGCACAGATGGGATATGTGCCGGCCGGCTTCAGCGGAGGGTGTCTGCTCGGACGAGTTCTGCTACCGGAGCCGACGCATCGGCTCGGTGAGAGGCGGATGATTCTGCTGTACTGCGTGCTGTGTATGGCGTGCCAGATCGTGTTCTGGCTGTAAGTTTACCGTGATCTTTCAGACAAGACACAGCTGACGAGACTACAGAGTTCCGAATATCGTAGCAGCATCAGTTGCCATCAGCTTTCTGGGCTTCTTTTCCGGGCCGTTCTTTGCCACGGTGAGTACTGTCCCTCTAGCAATCTAGCCTCACGCTCACTGACTCAACAGGCCATATCCGTCGGCACCAGAATATTTCCAGCGAGTATCAGCACGACAGCGGTTTCGTTTGTCTTTGTGTTTGCGCAGATGGGCGGCTCACTGTTTCCCATTGTGACTGGAGTGCTAGGTGCTCATGTCGGAGTGAAGGTCTTGCAGCCCATGTTGGTCGGACTGATCGCCGCCACGGGTATCAGCTGGCTGTTGGTACCGCAGCCTCAGTCGAAGACCGAGTAGCTGGAAGATGTCTCTCGCCATGACCACAGTCGCGTGAATCATGTCCCTAACTGTTGCGAGGTTCATCATGGAATGGAATGGTGCAAGGCCTCGTGGACTTACTCACCCATGGTAACTCGAGATGAGACGTTTTAGCATATTCGATAGCTAGGAGTAAACCATACCGTACTGACTTATTCGTATGGCTCCAGACCTTGATTAAAACCGAAAGTGAAGTACCGTATGGTCGTGTCCGTGGGGCGCGCCAAGCCCACTCTCAAGCTGCATGATGCAAGGGATGAACGGTGCCAAGCTACGCGTTGCTGGGCAACCCTCTCAACTTAAACATACAGCATCAAGCAGCCCCTCCATCTCCTGCGCTTGACACTTCACTACACCTGAACTCCATACCATACATAATCTCCGGAACTAGGCTCGAATATTTCTACTGATATCGTCAAGCCGCATTCCATTGATCGTGACGAGCCGTCAACTGCCGTGCGCCATCATTCCTATCGTCGCTAGCTTGTTTACTTCGTCGGCCTCGATCCCGGCGGCAAGATGGACCGTCCCAATACACCATCACGGCCTCCAGACTACGCTCTGCCAAACTACGACGACGACGATATGGACGACTCGACGCCGACGGGCAACGGCGCCGCCGCCGTTCGACTACTAACCACTGTGCAGGATTCGGAGCCAGACTATGGACAGTATGTTGTTCCTTCAGACCTTGTTCTCCCTCCACCTCCCTTGGTCTTGAAGTCAGAGAAGCCACTCCAGTATTCAATCGCATCTCCGAAGCGTCAGCGAGGCGGTCCGGCAACGCTCAAGCAGGTCACTTGGGACGCTTCTGTGCAGAGTCCGCGCCGCAAGCCTGTGGCCAGCAACCTGCCGCAGAAGAGAGCAACGGTCAAGCTGCAAAAGCGAGCCAAGCCAGAGGCAGTCGTGGAGGCAGAGATAGCACACAACTTGCCCATGATCCCAGAGGGCCCATCTCCTAGACGCGCAGCTACGCTCAAGAAGTCTTCGAGCACTACCACTACTCCAGCCAGAACCATTGCGCCTCTAGAAAGCATAGCATACTCACACAACGACAAACCTAGTATTCGACCGACCGCCCGATCCTACCAATCTTCTATCCACTCGCAACGATCATCCATTCTCGATCCGCCGTCGATGCCGCCCCCGGATTCGACCTACATCCCATACAGCGGCAGCGCCGCTGGCGTGTCCTACCGCCCGAGCCGCGAGTCGATATCGCCAACCCGACCATGGACACCCTCACGCGGGTCGTCCGAGTTCCCTCGGGGGCCACCTTCACCCGTCCATTACGAGCCAGCCGATATCAACGGCAGTCCCCGGCCGGGCACTCCCTCTTCCCGCTACGGCGGCTCTCCGCGGCGGCCACTCCCGCCAGCACCGCTCTTTTCGACAGGTCGCAACTCAACCTTCGTCGACGACGCAACGGTCAGCATCCCGCTCGACGGAGACGACGACGTTTTTGGCGGGCCTACCGCATCCTCAGATCTGGGCGACCCGCGACTGAGACAGCGCGAGTCCTATCAGACTTCCGCCGCACAGTCAGCTGTAACCCTCAACGATGAAGAGGACGACGACTACTACACAGAGTTCGATGAGAAGCACACCACCGTCTCGGGCTCCAAAGTCGAGCACTACGGCCCCGCGCCCGAGGGCAAGCAGGAGCGCCGCGGTGTTCGGCAACCGTTGATGAGCAAGAAGGAGGTGCAACTGATCAACGGCGAACTGGTCCTGGAGTGCAAGATCCCGACCATCCTGTACTCGTTCCTGCCGCGCCGCGACGAGGTCGAGTTCACGCACATGCGGTACACAGCCGTCACATGCGACCCGGACGACTTCGTCGACAGGGGCTACAAGCTGCGCCAGAACATCGGCCGCACCGCGCGCGAGACGGAGCTGTTCATCTGCATCACCATGTACAACGAGGACGAGTACGGCTTCACGCGGACCATGCACGCGGTGATGAAGAACATCAGCCACTTCTGCAGCCGCAACAAGTCGCGCACCTGGGGCGAGGCCGGCTGGCAGAAGATCGTCGTGTGCGTCGTGTCGGACGGGCGGGAGAAGATCCACCCGCGCACGCTCGACGCGCTGGCGGCCATGGGCGTGTACCAGCACGGCATCGCCAAGAACTACGTCAACAACAAGGCCGTGCAGGCGCACGTGTACGAGTACACGACGCAGGTGAGCCTCGACGCCGACCTCAAGTTCAAGGGCGCCGAGAAGGGCATCGTGCCATGCCAGATGATCTTCTGCCTCAAGGAGCGGAACCAGCGCAAGCTGAACTCGCACAGGTGGTTCTTCAACGCATTCGGCAAGGCGCTGAACCCGAACGTGTGCATCCTGCTCGACGTCGGCACGAGGCCCGGCGGCAACTCGCTGTACCACCTGTGGAAGGCGTTCGACACGGACTCGAACGTCGCTGGCGCGTGCGGCGAGATTAAAGCGATGAAGGGCAAATTCGGCGTAAACCTGCTCAATCCGCTGGTGGCGAGCCAGAATTTCGAGTACAAGATGAGCAATATCCTGGATAAGCCGCTCGAGAGCGTGTTCGGGTACATAACGGTGTTGCCCGGAGCGCTGAGCGCATACCGGTATCATGCGCTGCAGAACGATGAGACGGGCCACGGGCCGCTGAGCCAGTATTTCAAGGGCGAGACGCTGCACGGGCAGCATGCCGATGTGTTCACCGCGAATATGTACCTGGCCGAGGATCGTATTCTCTGCTGGGAGTTGGTGGCAAAGAGGGGGGAGAGGTGGGTGTTGAAGTACGTCAAGGGGTGTACGGGTGAGACTGACGTGCCCGGTGAGTCGTCCTCATTCCGCAGTAACTTGACTTTGTGTTCTAACAAGCAACAGACTCCGTCCCCGAGTTCATCTCGCAGCGCCGCCGCTGGCTCAACGGCGCCTTCTTCGCGGCCGTCTACTCGCTCGTGCACTTCAAGCAGATCTGGTCGACGGACCACACCGTGGCGCGCAAGGTGCTCCTGCACGTCGAGTTCGCCTACCAGTTCCTGCAGCTGCTCTTCACCTACTTCTCCCTCGCCAACTTCTACCTGACCTTCTACTTCGTCGCCGGCGGGCTGGCCGATGACCGCATCGACCCCTTCGGCCACCACATCGGCATGGTCATCTTCACCGTGCTGCGGTACGCGTGCGTGCTGCTCATCTCGACGCAGTTCATCCTCAGCCTCGGCAACCGGCCCCAGGGCGCCAAGAAGATGTACTTCAGCTCCATGGTCGTCTACGGCGTCATCATGGCCTACACCACCTTCGCGGCCTTCTACATCGTCATCCGCCAGCTGACGCACAAGGACGAGGACAGCAGCACGCAGCTGGGCAACAACGTCTTCACCAACCTCATCGTGTCGACCGCCTCCACCGTCGGGCTCTACTTCCTCATGTCCTTCATCTACCTCGACCCGTGGCACATGTTCACCTCGTCGGCGCAGTACTTCATGCTGCTGCCCAGCTACATCTGCACGCTGCAGGTGTACGCCTTCTGCAACACCCACGACGTCACGTGGGGGACAAAGGGCGACAACGTCATGAAGACGGACCTGGGCGGCGCCGTGGGTAAAGGCGGAAAGGGCGGCATCGTCGAGCTGGAGATGCCGAGCGAGCAGCTGGACATCGACTCCGGGTACGACGAGGCGCTGCGCAACCTGCGGGACCGCGTCGAGGTCCCGCAGAGCGGGCCGAGCGAGGCGCAGATGCAGGAGGACTACTACAAGAGCGTGCGGACGTACATGGTCATCGTGTGGATGGTGGCCAACGCCATCCTGGCCATGGCGGCGAGCGAGGTGTACGGCAGCTCCGGGATCGGGGATAACTTCTACCTGAGGTTCATCCTCTGGTCGGTAGCCAGTCTGGCGCTTTTCAGGGCCATCGGGAGTACCACTTTTGCGGTGCTAAACGTGATCAACATGATTGTCGAGGGGAGGGTGAGGATGAGTATGAAGATGCCCAAGTTTATGGGCGGCTGGGGAGGGAAGATCAGCGAGGTTGCGAGCAGTATTGGGACGAGTGTCAGTCGGAGGTAGAGATCTGACCGAGGGATTGGAAAGAGGGAGTTGGGGTTTGGCTTCTCTTCTGAAGAATCACGAATGTCTGGATTTTCCTGGGACGCTGCTGGATTTTGGGATGTTTGTACGAGTTTTATGTGCTTGGGTGTAATGGGCGTACCTGAGGAAGCACGGAGATTTCGCCTGGACTCTGATTGATAGGTTTAGGGACAAGAAATGGGAATTACGTGCTATGATGTTCGTGTCTCTCGTAACAGTGACAATAGCGTCTGCCAGTCGTTTCGTGTCTCGTAGTCGTCTCGTCGTGGAGGTGCCGTATGTGTAGTCGTGCCATCCGCTCCACGAAATTGTGTCCACGCCAGCTATAGAAACGAAGCAGGCGCATTGGTTAACTCGCACCAAATTGTACTATTCTGCCATAGAGCGAGAACGGGTATAGAAGAGTTGGTAGTGTCAGGGAAGATATCGGTCATCGTAAGAGAATCGCGACGAGCTGAAGCATCCCAACGCAAGATACAGATGCCCATCCCGTCCCTAGGAATCGATCTCGCATTGAGAGCAGAAAACCGTCCGTCTCCGCCATCGCCGACTCCAGTCACCGTGATTAAGCCTCCACCATACAAAATAGTACTCTGTGAACAAAGCGTCGTTCATGTCGTCATTGCAGAAGCTGAGAACAAGGCAGCGAAGGTTGTCAGCCCGTTCGGGAACCAGGTAGAGCACCCTAGACCGACTCCCCAGCACACCCGTCCACACGCTCACCTCCTAAACATACCGTCCCCTCGTGCCCCTCCCACCGCCCTTGCCCTTCCGCATGATAAGAAACCCCAAGAGCAAGAGAATAGCAGAGACAGCAAACAAGATAAACTGGATGATCTCGTCGCTCATGGCGTACTTGCACCGCGCATTGAGCCGGTCAAACGCCTTCCTATCGTCGGCATCGCCGCTGTACACGCCGCAGATCGGCCGGTCGCCCTTCTTCCCGTCCGAGATGCACCCCTCGTTCAGCAGCCCGTTGTCGTACAAGGCCAGCGCGTGGTCCTCGTCGCATTTCACCCCCTTGAGGCCCACGGCCCAGGCGATGCCTCCCGCTAGGAGGAGGAGGCCGGCCAAGGCGTCCAGGACCATGGGGACCAGGGCCGGGATGGCGGAAATGAAGAGGCAGACCAGGCCCAGGAAGGCGACGATCATGCCGAAGGCGCCGGTGAAGACGCTGTACCGCGTCGTGGTGGGCGTCGGGGGCACGACCTGCCCTTTGAGGAGGGTTACGGAGAGGCCGACTACGACGGCAGCCATGAGAAGCTGGGTGTGTTAGTGAGGTCGCGATGTTTATAAGGCAGTGGAGCTCACCTGTAAGGCTCGAAAGCCGATTGATATCGGAGCCAACATGGTGGTATGTGGTTAAACGACGTGAGTTACGATTGCGGGTTGCCGTCGTCAAGCAAGGTAGCTTTTGGTGAGTATGCGACTCAGTACCTATGATCAAGGAAGAGATCCAGTCGCAAGAGAAGGACGAGGAAAAGAGAAAACAACCAGTACCAAATCGAGGGCTCGTTCTCGTTGCAAGGTCAGTCTGCGTAATTATATGTTTCCAGGGAAAACAGATTAACAGGAACCAACAGCACGGCTTTAAAGGACATCCAACCAAAGCCGGGCAACAGCTCAAAGTGCCTGAATTGCGGCACGGCAGCAGGGTCACCGTCACATCCAGGCGCCAGCAGTCTCGTGTGACTCGAGCTTCATCCCAACCTCCCTCCGTCGACGTCACACGTCCACAGACCTACTTTAGGTAACATCGTGCCTGGTGGAAAGGACAGTCGCGTGCAGATACACGCCCCCTTTGGGTATAGTAGCCGTGGTAAAGTCTTTTTTTGGCATCGACCGTGAGTTTCGGCCGTTCTGAATGGAGGAGATCATGTACCCCCCAGTGCCTCTCTGCTCAGGTTGCTGCCTGGAAACCCTGGCTGCTGTGCTGCGCCGCAGCACAGCAGTTCCAGAGCTCTCCAGCCTCTCTGCCTCGGTTCCTTTGACCGACAAACCGGCGTGCCCTCTTACACCTGGGATTTGTTCCAATTGATACGTGGTAAATTCAGTTGGTAATGATTGAATTCTACCGGCTTGCAAAACCTACTAGGTAGTTACGCATTTTCCGTGCGGCAATGTTCCGAGTGTTGAGGCCGCACAACGTTCCTGCCAATTTATATTTTCAAATTGCACCTGCCATCTCAACAAGCGGGGAAGGAACGTCCCGCGCCCGCCCAGGGGGTGTAGTGTCTCTCTATAGGGCAGTACGGGGGTGTAGCTCATCTGGTAGAGCGCGTGCTTAGCATATCCATACTGCCATGCACGAGGTACTGGGTTCGACTCCCAGCTCCTCCACATCCAATTTTTTGCGTTTCTCAGATATTTTGGCCCGGCATTTGTACTGCCTCTTGTCTTCTAACCGTGTTTTTTAAGCCTCGTTCCATCGACGCTCTCGCTTCGCTCAAGCCAACCTAGGGATGCGGATATTCGGCAGTGTGGATATACTAAGCACGCGCTCTACCAGATGAGCTACACCCCCGTACTGCCCTATAGAGAGACACTACACCCCCTGGGCGGGCGCCGCGCACGAAGCGCGCGGGCGCCCCCGAACATAGCTACGCCGGCTACGCTGCTCTCGGGATACTGTGCTTTAAATTGACCATAGTAACATGAGAAATGTGCAGCGGGTTGACCCATCCCTGGTCTGCGAGAGGCATGACGCACGTAAGAATCACCACGGCGAAGGAGGCGGTGGTGTTTGTGAGAGTTGCGACGAGCTGCCCTGGGATGAGGTCAATAGAACTTTCTATGGAGCGAGTGGCCATAGTATCTATGAAACATTCGGCAATAGTCGAATTCCTACTGATATGTGAAAGGAGGGTATAAGCTGTCCATTGTCTCTAATACGCACATGAGGACCTGGATCGACGAAGCCGACGTCAAGTTCTGGAAGCAAGAGCCGAACCGGAAGTGACCTCGAAAACGGACCAAGGAAAGAAGAGCACGTAGAAATAACCACCGAGGTAGTTCCATATTGCGCCCTTAGGAGAAGCCAAAGTCAAGAGTAACGAACATCCAAGACAACCAGACAAAGTCCGGATGTTCGTTCAGACAACCCTCGACTTCCCTTCCATTCCAGTTCCCCTGCAATCTCGCATACATCCACACAGGCCTAAGCAGTGCTCTCGCGGCTCTTTCGGTACGTCTCCTATTCATCCCAGCAGTCAGCAACACGTGGCTGTAGGCGGGCCGCGGAACGATGCAAGGTGGATTCAGCGGAGAGAGAACGCCTCAGCAGCACTTGCCTCCTGTTCGACCTGCAGCCCCTCGATAACGGGCTGGAGCTCGGTCAGAATCTCGGCCGCCTTCTTGTGGTACTCGATCTGGGCCGCGATAAGCTCGGCCAGGTTGCGCAGCGGCTCGGGGGTGTCGAGGACCTGGTAGATTCTGTCAGCTTGTTTCGATATAGCGGAGCATGAGGCTTCAGGAACCGACATTCTTCATCACGCTGACGGCCTCCTCCGTCTGCGTGACAAACTCGTCCTCGGCCTTCTCAATTTCCTCCTGCGCCTCCGGGCTCAGCTCCGGCTCGTCGTGCGCACCGGCGCTCTGGGCACCGCCCAGCTTCCAGGTCGTGCCCTTGACTTTAGCCTTGACCGCGTCGAGCGTCAGCCGCGCCTTCTCGACGTTGGCTCTGGCGCGCGCCGCAAACTTCAGGTTCGTGTTCAGCGTCGTGTTCCAGCCGGCCAGGAAGCGCGACTGGATCTGGGCGTCCTGGGCCAGGCGGGCCTCGCCGACGCGCTCCATGGCGAGGGCATACTTCTCGAGGGCGGCGGCCAGGGGGTCCTCGCCGGGGCCGGCGTGCTGCTGGTGCAGGGTCTGGGAGCTGGCGAGCGAGGCGCGGGCGATGGCGTGCGGGAAGGTCTTGGGCTGCGGCTTGGCCGTGGGAGGCGCCGTCAGGGCGGCCTGGGCTTCGGCGGGGGAGGTGGCGGAGGAGAGGAGGGATACCTTCTCCGAGACGGTGCGGCCGAGGTCCTGGAAGGTCTCCTTGATGTTCGGGGGGTAGTCGTAGGCCTCGTGGGAGTAGTGGGAGCTGTAGTTCGCATCATGTGTCAGTGATGTCGAAGATAAGGTCTGCTGGAGGTTGCGGAACGTACGTCACTCCCAACATCTTCTGGTGGACCTGCTTCAGCGCATCTACCCTCTTCTCGAGATCAATGTAGTCGGGGGGAAGCTGGGTCTGTTGGTCGAGCTCTGTCAGCTGGCTGTCCCTTGAGATCAGTGTTCGACCACATACCTTGTCCTCGGCCTGTCCAAGCTGCTCCTTGGTGTACTGAAAGGTACGCGAGGCGAACGGGGTAATCTGGGACCCGATGTTCCTATCGAGAGCGGTCCGCGTTAGCTCTGCGCTCCTTGTCATGCCGGTGCCACTGCTGCGCTCAAGTGCTCCGGGCTCGGGGATGGACAGGGAGCGCGATCGTACCCCAAGGCCTTTCCGAAACCCTTAAAGTTATCCATGATTGCTGTCGTCTGTCTTCGGGAGGAGTGCGATGGTCAACAAATACGTTCGGACTGCGATGCTGGATCGTCTGGTTGCGAGGAATGGAAGAAGAGATGGCCGTTGCCTGGTTGCAGCTTGCTCAGGGCGATTACGTGCAATTAAGTTGAGGTGGGTCTCACATGTTTGGCGGGGAGCTCCTTTTATCATTTGTGGCTTGTGCAACCTGGATGGGGGAAGCTTCCGCAACTTCCGCAGTGCAATACGGTTCACGGCGGCTGAGAGACATGTGCCCTGCCTCGGTCTCAGTTCATCATTCCTTTCAGTATCCACGAGACAAGATGGACAATTTTACAGGCGCATTTACTCAGAACCCTCCACATTGACCGTATCACCGAACCGGCAGCGTAGCTCAAGCATTCTCGTACGGCAGCCCAGATTCGTGCCGCATAGCGCCGTAAACACCAGCCAGATCGCCATTCTCCCCCCGAAGCTCCTTCACGACCTTCAGGTGCTCGACGCCCGTCTCGACATTGTGCAACGTCACTCCGACAGCCTTGGCGAGACTCTTGGCATGTCCGGCGTCTTTCAAGGCTAGATCAACCCCGAAGGCTGGCGGGAATCTCCTAAAATAATCGCCGCTCACCATCCGCTGAGAGTAAGCCGCTACCGGACCGCCAAACATGTTCTCGACGAAAGTGTGTAGATGCTTGGTCCCCAGCCCCGTCTTCTCGGCCAGCACGTGGCCCTCGGAGAGCTGCTCGACCATGTTGAGGACAAAGGTATTTCCGATGACTTTCAGCGTGGTGGCGTTGCGGCAGGGCTCGTCGGACATGAGGATCTCGGCCCGGGCCATGACGCCCCTGAAGTACGGCCGCACCTTCTCGACCGACGCCGTGGGCCCGGCGAGCACGCCGATGAGCTGCCCGGACTCGGCCATAGCCTGCGCTCCAAAGACTGGTGCGGCGACAAATTCGCCACCGGCATCGACGACGAGCTTGGCCAGCTTCTCGGTCGTGTCCGGGTGGATGGTGGAGCAGTCCACGATGACCTTGCCCTTGAGTGGCACCTTCAGGGCTTCGGCGATCGTAGACTCGACAGCTGCATCGTTGGAGAGGCAGGTAAAGATGATGTCGGCCTTGGACACGCCATCTTGCACCGAGTCGACGACCTCGGACTTGCCCTCCGGTAGCTTGTTGCTCTGCTCAACGGCGGTCTGCTTGGTGCGGTTGAAGAGGATCAGAGGCTGGTCCAAATCGGCTTTCTCTACGATATTCTTGGTCATTCCCTGTGAGTGTGTCAACAAGCTTGGTCTTCTCGATCTGGAATACCCGGCTTCTCACCCTACCCATGACACCAATACCGATCCAAAGCAGTCTTGGAGCCATTCTGTAACTGTGTTTTGAAGTTGGGGACGTGACGGAGGCGAGGACAACTTAGGGGGGGTGAAATCGGTGAACCGATGTAGGTCACTATAACCCGTTTCCACAGGTCTTCTTGATTGACGAGCTTTTGTAATGTTTCGGTCAGCAACTCATACCACTGGCCCTTTAAGTGAGTGAGGACCTGCAAAGAGGGGGTTGCCGTATGTATACTCGGTGTAGGGACATAGTAGCCCCGGCACAATTCCGTGGAAAGTCGGAACTATGACGATAGAGCGAAATCCGAGCCGTGGCTACGGTACACTTACAAGCTGTCTAAGCAAGCTAACTACGTGCTGGAGGCAATGGGCTTGCAACGTTGAGCTTAGCGCCTAATAGAGATGACCAGATGTCGTCTCGACTTCCCGTCACAATCTGCAGCCATGCCCATCAACCTTTGAAGCGCTGCATATAGCAATGCTCCAGCATCAGGAAGCTCTGGCGTATGGAACACGAACCGAGCAGCGGGGCATCCGCCCTTGAGTCTACCCCTGGACATGAAGCGCTCTGGTGGGGCAGCGTTATCGGCCTTTATCTGTGGCCCAATTGAGTCACTGAATGACTTACACACCGTGAAACTCAGTGATCGGCTATCGGGATCTAACCTCAAGTGACGGTCTGTTCAAGAAATGTCCTCTTGAGCGTCGCACCAATTGTGATTCTTCATCCCTTCCCTTCAACACATGCTGGCCTGGTCCCCACAATGAGCCAACAATTATGATACCACGCAGCGCTGCCTTGACGAAGGCGGGCTCGACAGCTCAGGTGAGAGAAAAAAACCCTCGGATAGCTCCGTGGCCAAAGCCAACCTTCTGCGCCCGTCGCTACAGCGACACCGCGTCTCTGGACAGGCGGTCAAAGCGAACAGTGTACTGAACTCGTCTAGATACAAGTTGCGAGCAGCGCGCGACGGCTCAAGCATCAATCAGCGCCAGGGAGGCGGACCCTACCGTCCCTCCAACAATTGGACCGAGGTCCAGCTGGCCCCTCGACTGCATTCCGATGTCCATACACATCCAGCGCTGTTGCCGAGAAGCAGAAGAGGGACAAAGATAGGGTGAGATACCAGTTATGCGCGGCTTCCCTCTCCATTGGCTCATCTCGCGTGTCCAGGAGTTCTTCATTTCGGTCTTGGAGTCCTCGGCAACGAAGCGGGACGCCAAGGCATATCTCAAGACCTTCGGCTCATCAAGCGGTGCCACTAGGCCGAACGCTGCCAGTGCCCTGCGGGACAGCTTCACCTCCGTCAGCAAGACACCTCGCTTCATACAGCCCTCCACGAAACTTGAGGTCCTCCCCGAGGTTGACGAAGCGCCCCATGTCGCCATCGTCAAGTTCAGGCGACCGCAGCTATGGGACGATGACATCCTAGCCGGCGTCACCAAGACCCTGACGCAGCTGAGGACGCTCGGGCTCTACAGCGTCATTGTCGTCGACTGTGATCTGGATCACACTGGTAGCCGCAATTGGAGGAAGGCCATCACCCACGAGATCGACCGCATCGCCAGAGCCATCGGCCAGCATGGCATGCCAGGAGCCAAAGTGGTCGACTCTGCGCTATCTGTTGGCACCGGACCCGAAGTATCTGTGTCTCCGTTCACTAACAGTCGACTCTACGTGGACTTCGAGCCCGCACTCACCAGTCCGCTAAAGTCTGGGTACATGGTCATTGTCCCATGCGCAGCGCAGTCTCAAGAGCTCGGCTACGTATCGGCGGACCCCAATGAAGTGGTCCTGACACTAGCCAAGTTTCTTTCCGGTTTGCAAATGCCACGAGAGTCCGTTGAGGATATACCAGGGGAAGAAACCAGCGTCCAATTACCGCGGAGGGCCACCGTAGACCGAATCATTGTCGTGGATCCAATCGGTGGGATCCCAGCCCGAGACAGGCCAAATGGAGCTCACGTCTTCATCAACATGGAGGACGAGTACGACACCGCCAAGGAAGGACTCGATCTCGTTGATGGAGATGCTGTTGAGCCGACTAAGCAGAAGCATCTAGACAACCTAAGACTAGCAAGAGACTGCTTAGCCGTACTACCTTCCACCGCCTCAGCAGTCATCACCACACCAGCAGAAGCAGCAAACCTCTCCGCCAAAAGGGAAGAGAGTGCGGATCTCACGGACCTAGTAGGCAACGTTGGCACCAGGCGGAAGCAAAACCCCCTAATTCACAACCTCCTCACCGACCGACCGATCTACTCCTCCTCCCTACCGCTCGGCAGAATCAAGAAAAACTCCAAAGACTCCATCTCCCGCCTCCCGCCCGTATCGACAACAACCCTCGCCAAGCGCGGCCTCCCGGTGACCATCTACCCGGACCCGCGGCAGACGCCGTGGCAGCCGCCCAGGCCGGGCTCGCCCCGCCTCCGGCTGACGGACACGTGCGTCGACCTCCCGCGGCTGATCCACCTCATCGACGACTCGTTCAACCGCAAGCTCGACGCGGCGCACTACCTCGACCGCGTCAACGACAGCCTGGCCGGCATCATCATCGCCGGGGAGTACGAGGGCGGCGCCATCCTGACCTGGGAGCGGCCCTTCGGCCTGGACGAGGAGGCGGCCTACGCCCAGGGCCGGATGGTGCCGTACCTGGACAAGTTCGCCGTCCTCAAGCGGTCCCAGGGCGCGGGCGGGGTGGCGGACATTGTGTTCAATGCCATGGTGCGGGATTGCTTCCCCGACGGGGTGTGCTGGCGGAGCAGGAAGGATAATCCGGTGAATAAGTGGTATTTCGAGCGGAGCAGGGGGAGCTGGAAGTTGATGGATAGTAACTGGGCTATGTTCTGGACTACGCCGGAAGCCCCGCTGGAGGAGGGTAGGATCAGGGATTACGAGAGTGTCTGTAGGAATGTGGTGCCGAGCTGGTTGGACAAGGGGAAGGCGGCTGACTGAAGATTGGAGCGATTTGGGTTGGACACATTCAACTGCAATCATTTCACTGGCTGTAGGTGAAAATGGTCAAGATGATCATGATGCTTCAACATGGAGACAGACCGCTTCTTGAGAGACCGGTCTAGGCAACGTTGAACTTCAGGTGCTGCTACTTGTATCACTCGCCAGATCCACGGAGGCTCCAGGAAGCACATGGAGAAGAATCAGGACATCGCATATCTCAGCCACTCGCTCGAGCTACTAACCAATGTCGTACGTCCATGCACTCACATCGACATCTGCATATTCCCAGGATAACACGAAGTCTTGTCAAACTGGCGTAGCACAACTGGACTCGACTCGCCCGCAACCACTCTTCATCTACGGCACGCCCTGCGCTAAAGCAGCGCTGCTAAACACAGATCCTGACCGTAGTACCCTGTCAACAGATCCCTGGGATTCTGATTACTTCGTGAGCGAACTATTGGATGATTGACTACATCTCTGCAGTAAATGTAATGTATAGGGTAGGTCGACAACGATACCCAGGTGGAGGAGCGTGACTAATCAGCCCCCCACGTCTGCCCTGTTCCACATTTGACCTCAGCCTTGCGGGAAGCTCTGAGCTGCATCATCATCCAGCCGAACGAACAACTGAGCTACGCTAAGCTTCCATCGTGTGTGCGTCGTATTTCTCTACGGAAACTTTGACACGGCAAACATGGCGAACGGGTAAGCTACCACATACTCTACCAGTCCAAAATCCCCGTCCGACTTCAGCAATGGTGGCTAACTCGTGTCCCGTCCTCTAGCTGGAGCATCTTCATCGGCCTCGCTGTAGTCGCGGCCATGTGCGCGGCAGCCTGGATCTTCTCCCCCAAGGGCGAAAACCAAGTGTAAGTTTCTACCTCTGCCGACCTCTACTCTTCAACCCTCGACTGGATAACTGATTCTTGTCGCGGACACAGACTCTGGCGCTCGTCCCTCATCCTCTCCTTCGTCAGCTGCTACCTCATGTGGGCCATCACCTTCCTCGCCCAGCTACACCCCCTCATCGAACCCCGACGGTCCGACCTGCGTCCGGAGTATATCCACCACTAATCATTCCTCCGGAGTCCGCGAGAGAACGGGGAAGTCGTTGGGAGCGGGGATATATCGGATTTGTACGATTACGGAGCTGCGCAAATGCCTCGATTACTTCGCGCGTTTATGTTAAGTGGCGTTGGGGGATATCAAATTCGAAGGGTCTCATTATTAGGAAGAGCGTTAGCTGGAGAGAGGTGACGGGCTGTTATTGGGGACGTGGAAGGAACGGTTGTCGAACGGCTCCCAATGGCATAGCTGCCTGTCATCAGGGTTAACGAGTGGAGGATTAGCGGAGGACAGATGGCGTCAGTTACGTGAGTCTCGGACTTCACGGAAGGAGACATGCCAGCGCCAACATAGATTAGGTAGCTGGTGTAATACAACGGGCCGCGTCACGCAACGGAGCCATACTCCTATAAACATAAATTCTATCCAAGTCCAGTATCAGGTCACCCCACAGCTAGCCGTCCAGCCCACTCCCAGCAGTACTTGACCGCATCCCAGAGCGCCCGTCCATCCTCCGCCACGCCGCCCTCGCCGACGCCGTCGACACCTTGCAGGCCAGCCGCCCACATGACAGCACGCCCGGCCGCCCATCGCGAAGCCGCGCCGACAGTAGCCAGCAGCGCGGCAACGCCATATCCACAGTCCAGCAGTATCTTGAGCGCCTCCACGTTATTCGCCACCACCGCCCATCCCAGCGACCTCGCCGCGGCGGGGACGTCGTACTCCCATATCACCATCAGTATGGGGAACAGCTTCGTGGAGCTGGACACCAGCAGCGCCGTGCTGACCGAGTTCGGGCGCGAGTACCGCGGCAGCAGACCCAGCATGACGAGTGGGGAGTAAGGGCTGCAGCTCAGGAACCGGATCGAGAGGTGGAACGTGAGGGTCGTCGTCGTGCACAGCAGCACTGCAAAACCACCTCTTGTTAGCTCTTGTTCCTCTCGGACTCCCATTTACCGACAGGGGGGAAGAGAGGATAAAAACTCACAAAAGAACAGATACTGCCACCCGATCCCCATAGCACTCAACCTCCCAAACCCCGCCTCCGCGCCGCCACCCCGGCCGGCGGCGGCAGCAGCGGCCTCGGGAACGACAGCCTGCTTCTCGATGCGCGCCCACGTCAGGTACACGTCAAACAGCAGCAGCAGGACGCCGAGCCGCACGATG
The DNA here is from genome assembly GCA_030052785.1 of Coniochaeta hoffmannii. Classification (NCBI taxonomy): domain Eukaryota; kingdom Fungi; phylum Ascomycota; class Sordariomycetes; order Coniochaetales; family Coniochaetaceae; genus Coniochaeta; species Coniochaeta hoffmannii. The sequence continues at coordinate 58,672 of JANBVN010000118.1, read as the reverse complement.
CTCGGCGCGAACTCGTCGTCGTCGCGCATGAGCGTGTTGTGCAGCAGGTGGCGGTACACCTGCGGCTTGATCAGGACGAGGTCGATGAAGAGCACCACGAAGTCGTGCTCGACGTACTTGTCGCAGAAGCGACCGCAGTTGCGGCACACCGTCAGCCGGATGTTGTGCCCGCCCGCCTTGTCGCCCGCGCCCTCGCGCCAGAGCGTCTTGACCGGGTGCCGGCATTCGATGCAAATCGGCATATTTACTTTACTTTTATCGGGGTATCATGGTTTGGGTTGAAGGAGGAAAGGCCGATCGTGGGAAAGCTGCAAGGCTCGAGCGGTTGATGATGGTGAGTGGGGGGTCACGGTTCGAGGTCCCGTAACTTTATTTGGTGGAGCGCTGCGGCCATCCGAGTGCCAAGCAGTTCTACTGTTACACAGTAAGAGACTAATAAGACGGCCTCACGTTCTGGGGTCAAGACAGCAACCAAGGTACACATCAAAGGGTGTCCGCATGAGAGACACCGAGCACTACGAGCCTCAAAGCACACGATACAAGCATGGCATACCCATTCATTACACCAAAACCCGAATCCAATCCAAACCAAGAGGTATCTGCAGAACACCCGTACCCAAGCAAGACAAACGTACAAAAACAAAAGAACAGACACCCATCCCAGCGTGTCCTCTCCAGCGCAAAGGCAACACCGCAGCCTATTTCACATCCGCCGGCGTCAGCGCCTGCACCATACTCGTGCCCTCGCTGAACCTCGTCTTGAAGATACGGTTCGCATTCTGGAACATGCCGTCCTTTAGACTGACGACGATGAACTGCGACCCCTTGAAGCGCGTCTTGATCAGCCGCCCGATGTTCTGCGTGTGCGACAGGTCCAGCGCGGCGTCCACCTCGTCGAGGATGTACATGGGCGCCGGCTTGAACTGCAGCAGCGCCATGATGAGCGAGAGGGCGATGAGCGACCTAATATGCTGTCAGCATCATCTTTCTCGCCTCGGTACAACACATCAAAATGGTGGAGTGGGGAAGAAACTAACCTCTGCCCACCGCTCAACTCGGTCAGACTCTGTTTCCACACCTTGCCCAGGCAGACCTTGACCTCCAGCCCGTCGCTGATGGTCTTCCCCTCGGGCGGGTCCAGCTTGGCGAAGCTCCCGGGAAGCAGCTCGTTGAAGATCTGCCCAAAGTCGGCGTTGACCTTGGTCCACGTCTCGTGCAGCGCCTTCTTCTTGTAGTCGTCGAGGCTGACGATGGTCTCCTCGATCTTGCGCTTGTCCCTCACCACCGTCTTCATCATGTGCTTGAGCGCCGCCTCCTTCTTCTCGTTCTGCTCGATCGACGACATGACCTTGTAGTTGACCTTCTTCCTCATCCCCTGGCTGCGCTCCCGCAGCTTGTGCAGCGTCGACTTGCACTCGCCCATGTTCTGCCGCTCGAAGTCGTACGCCGTCCCCGGCCGCCCGAACTGCTCCCGCGCGTCGGCGATCCACTCGTGCTCCCTCTCGAGGTGCGCGGCCGCCTGCGCCGCGCTCTGCTGCTCCTTGTGGAACCGCTCGACCTGGTGGCCCAGCTTCTGCATCTCGAGCGCCTCCTCGGCGATGCGCGCGTTCTTGGACCGCGTCGCGTCCTCGAGCGCCCGCAGCTCCGAGTCGAAGACGTGCAGCTTCTGCCGCTCCTCGTCCAGCGCCGCACTGGCGGCGTCGTGCGTCTCCCCGAGCGCCGCCTGCTGCCGGACGAGGTCCGCGATCTCGTCCTGCTGCGCCCGGATGGCCAGGTCGATCTCCTGCACCTGTTCCCTGGCGGCCGCGAGGTCGCCGGATACCTGCTCCGAGTCGAGCTGGGCGCCCTGGAGCTCCTTCTGCAGCGCCTTGTTGGCGGCCGTCATCTTGACCAGCGTGGCGCGGAGCTTGTCCAGCGACGTCTGGAGCTCGATCAGCTTGCCGTCCTTGTTGTTGTCGAAGTCCTTCATGTCCTTCTCGATGCGCTTGACGTCGGCGCTGGCCTCGGCCTGCCGCTTCTTGGCCTCGGCGGTCTCGGTCCTGAGCTGCGCGATGGTGGACTTCATGTTCTCGACCTCCTGGATGATGGAAGACGACGAGTTGCCGCTGATCTGCTCCTCGGCGAGCTTGATCTCGTGCGCTTTCAGGTCGAGCTCTTGCTTGATCTTGCGAGCCTGGTCGAGCTTGGACTTCTCCCTCGCGATCGTGCCCTGGAGTTGGTGGAGCGACGCCTCGGCCTCCTTCAGCTGCCTGGTGATCTCGTTGAGCTTCTGCAGAGTGACCAGCACACCGCTCGAGTTTGGCGAACTTCCACCGGACAAGGTGCCGGAGGGGTCGTACGCGTCGCCCTCGAGCGTGATACTCCTCATCCGCACGTTCGGGTCGAAAGTAACCCTCTTGGCCGTATCGGCATCGGCACAGATGAGCGTGTTGCCGAAGACGAAGTCCATGGCAGCCGAGACCTCTTGGTCGTAGCCGACGAGGCTGAGCGCGAGATCCACCTTGCCGGGCGCAATCTTCTGTGCTGTGGCAATTGTCTGTGCCGAAGCGCGGAAAGCGGCAATCTTGTTGAGCGGGATGATGGTCACCCGCTTGCGCAGCCTGCCGCCCTGCAATAATTGCGTGCCCGTCACCTCCGTGTCGACGACGACATTGTACAGACGGCCACCCGCGCATATCTCCAGCGCCGTGCCTGCTGCAGTGTGCTCCTTGTCCAGGGTGAACAGCTGCGCTACCAGACCTTTGACCTTGGATCGGTCGAAGTTTGGCGTCGGATCCGAGTAGTTGAAGTCAATGTTCGCGACCTTCCGCTTCAGCGCGTCGGATTCCTGTCGTAGACCCCGGATCTTCTGTTGCAGTGCGCTCTCCTCCTTATACATCGCCTCCTCAGTACCGGGCTGGAATCCAAGCTTGCCGAGCTCCTTCTCGAGCTTCTGCGCTTGCGACTTCAGCCCCTCGAGGTCCTTTAGCAGGCCGGCATTCTGCTCTTTGGCCTTTCTTGCCCTCGGCTCCTCCTCCTTTATGCGCTTCTCGAGATGCGCAATCTTGATCTTGGCCTGCTCCTGCTCGGTGACGGCAGCTGTGGCCCTGTTCCGGGCGTCTTGTAGCTGGCCCTGGTATCCGTTCTCCTGGCCCTCCTTGGACGCGACACCGGTCTGCAGGGTCTGCAGCAGCTCCTCCTTGGACTCGGCGTCCCGGCTCATCTTCTCGAGGTCTTCCTTGGATGCGTCGTATTTCGCCTTGATCTTCTCGTAAGCAGTCGTGCTCTTCTTCAGAGCGGCTTCGAGCTCCGCAACGTTCTTCTCGCCCGCCAGCCGCCGCTCCTGTTCTTCGGCTATGCTGGTCTTCTTCAGGTCCATCACGGTTGCTAGCCGGACGAGTTCGTTGCTGTGCTTCTTGACCGCATCCTCGAGCGCCTGCGCTTTCCCGCCCTTCCGCAACTCCTTGTCGCGCTGGGCCTTGACTCTCTGCACGTCCTCCTCGAGATGTGATATTTCGCTCTTCAGCCTCACGGCCGAGTCCTCCAGGTCCTTTTGCCGCTGCTTCTTCGCTTCGAGATCTGCGGCCGACTGCTTCAGCTTTTCCTGCGCCCTGACATAGTCGTGCGCCACCACGACCCTCGTCAGCCTCTCGAGATCGTTCTGCATCTGCTGATAGTCCAGAAATGCCCTCTTATCCGTCCTCAGCTTCTCGAGCGCGGGCTCGATCTCCTCGCGCAGCAGGTCCTGTATCTCGCGCAGCTTCATGTCCTTCTTGGCCATGGTCTTGAGCGCCTTGTCGCGCCTGTCCTCGAACATGCGCGTGCCCGCCGCCTCCTCGATCATGGCCAGGATCTCGACGGCCTTCATGTTGAGCACTTTGGTGATGCGGCCCTGCATGATGAGGAAGTTGGGGTTGTTGATGTTGAGCTGCACGCTCTGGAAGAGGTTCTGCACCGTCTGCTGCTGCGCGCGGTGGCCGTTGATGAGGTACTTGCTCGTGCCGCCCAGCACGATCTGCCGCGTCACCGAGATGGTGGCGTAGTCGTCGAAGCCGATGGGCGACGTCGACTTGTCGCGGTTGTCGAAGACGATCGTGACCGATGCCTTGGTGACGCCCGCCTGGCCGCGCTTGTAGATTAGGTCCTGCAGGTTCTGGGCGCGGACCGTGGACATGTTTGTTATGCCGAGGACGAAGCAGATGGCGTCGAGGATGTTGGACTTGCCCGAGCCGTTGAGGCCCGTGATGGAGTTGAACGACTCGTCCCTGCATGGTAATTAGCTTATTTCTGCGCCGCAAAGTGCGCTTGAAGCGGTCGGTTACTTACCATCCTGAGATCACCGTCCGCACGGCGTATGATTTGAAGCCCTGAGCGCAAAGTTAGCGGAGCTGTCAGATGGTAATGTGGTCGATAGAGCGCGTACATCGATGATCACTTCGGTGACCCTCATATTGGCGGTTTAGGTTACGTCTCTCGTCCGGTGTCGTCGTGGTCAACCGGCTGTCGGGAGGGTTGTTGGAGTTGCGACGGAACGCGGTTGCTGTCGCGTTTTGCTGAAGTGGTTTATTGATTGTTTACTTGGGATAGGCGCACACTGTGGGGTAACGGGCGGGGATAATGCAGGGTCGCCTGTGCTACAAGGGCTTAGTCATCGTCACCTTCGACAGAGCTGCAAGTCGGAAGCTTTGGAGTGAAGAGAAACACACCCTGAGCGAACGAAGAGAGTCGTGCCCTCGTCAAAGTATCTTGCGATAGCTCATATTCCCCTATGTTCTTCTGTTCCTGAAGACTGATCAGCCAGGAAAAGCCGTGGTAGCGGTCCTATCCGTTCCATGTCTCCCCTATCTAACATGGCGAACGGTTCCTGACTGAACGTATCCAGGGATAGAATGATGAGCGTATATGAGACCGCACCCATGGGAACCTTGCCTCTGAGAACGACGGGAGTTCTGGACGATGTTGACGTGAAATGTCACGCTAGAGGCTGTCTTGTCTCGGGGTGACCTTTGGGACGGGGTGGGACGGAGCATCAGCTTCGATTGGTCGATGGTCGACCCCGTAAGCGAACGCCGGAACGGACTGGTGCCACCGTCCTCGATTGATACGTAGCCCGTCTTGTAATCAAGCACCCGCTTTGCTTGCTGGTCAACCTTAAACGCACTTCTGGCTTGTGATCAAACGTGGCCGGATTTCCAGACTCTGATGTCTTCTGCAGCTCTGTCAGTCTCGACAGGAGAATTGGCCAGCGTTAATGACCGTCCGAGGACAACAACGGCCCATTCCGTCATCCGCTGAGGCTGGCTCCCTTGTTCGCGTTGATACGGAACATCGAATTCCGCAAGTTGTCCTGACGATCCCCGACAGACCATCGTCTGTCGATTGATGAAACCCACCTTTCAATGCCGATAAGCCTTGTCTGATGCTTCCTCTATCGACACCGAGCCGCCATCGCCGCTTAGCCGCGCCGAGGTCGACGTCCCCCTGGGTGCCGTCATAATGCCGGAGCTACCCTCGAACCCGGGCATACAACGCACGATATCCTCGTCTGGTCTCGCACCGGAGTCTTCGGCCAGGTCGTCTACCGTGCGCCCTCGCAATCGCCGACAGCAGGCGTCCAATGCAGCATCCCTGCTGTCCACACCCAATGGCTCTCCCAGTCGCGGAGCAAGTCCCATACCCAGTGCGCGGATAGGCTCCGTGACGGGGCGGAACGACGCACGCTCTGGCAGTCCGGCTGCCTTTGGTTCCGGAAGTGGCAATCTGCTCGGACAGGGAGTGACATCGTGGGCGGCGCCGAAATGGTCTTCCCTCCAAGGTCTTGCGAGTTCCTTCCTCGGAACCATAGGCGGCGGCGATGGAGCTGGCGATGACAAGAACGACGACCGTGGAAAGCCGTCAGTTGGCAGCAGGAAGACGTCTGGTCCGCCCGGTAGGATAAAAGCTTTGAGCCAAGGGAATGGGTCGCCAGCATCAGGGACATGGGGACCCGAACCACCGCACTCGAAGCCTCGACTCGACGACTTAGCAGCCGGATCACTGGCCGAAAGAGAAGCGAGGCTGAAAGCTATGAAGACGGCAAGCGTGCTCCAATCTCACGAAGGCGTCAACGGAGGGCTGGACATATCGGGAAGGTTCAAGAAGAGGAGGTCTGATGAAGATTTACGAGGCAACGGTCTGCCGCAAGGCGAGGAGACGGAGGAACACCTGGTCTACATACACCACGTACAACCGAGCGACACGTACGCTGGGATTGTGCTGAAGTACAGATGTCGGGAAGACGCCTTCCGAAAGGCGAACGGGCTGTGGTCACGGGACAACACCTACATCCAGGTGCGGAAGTGGCTTGCGATACCAGTTGATGCATGCGAGATCCGCGGCCGCCCCTGCGAAGCACCATCGTACTACAACAACGACCGTGTCGACCTACTAGCACCGACGCCCGATGCCGCAGCACAAGACGACCCATTCTCCTCCGGCAAGGCACCGGAACACCAACAACAACAAGCACAACCCAACCAAACATTTGACGAAGAACGACCATGGACCCACGTCCGGTGGGTGACTATAGACAACTTCACCACCCCAGTCGAGATAGCCCGCGTCCCACGCAGAGCACTAGGCTACTTCCCTCCCCGGCGGAAGAAGAGCCTGCACACCCTGTCCAGCCTCTCCACCCCGCGCGGCTCGATGGACGTACCCTCCATAACCCTCGGGTCGGAAGCCCAAAGCCCGGGAAGCACCGCGTCCCGTCGACGCATGAGCATACTAAGCGGCGGCGGCGGCTCCCGCAGCGTAGGCGACCTCGACAACAACAACGCGCACCGGCCGGCCTGGATGCGGCGGCCGGGCGGCGTGGGGTCGCTGCACAGCAGGGTCCGCGGGCCGGAGGGGGACTACTTCAACTCGTGGACCAAGAAGCACCTGCCCGGGCTGAACATCGAGTCGATGCCGAGCATGTCGGTGATGGGCTCCGAGAGCGCGAGGCTGGGTTTCGACGATCCCCTCAACTCCGACGGTACAGGACAGGCGGGGATCGTGGAGAGTCCGTTCGAGGACGGACGGGATGTGGAGAGCGTCTCTAGGAGCGGCAATGCTGCCTCCGGGACGGGGCTAGATAAGGCCGCTGCCGCCGTCGAGACGTGGCTGAGGGGCGCCTTTGCGAAGCTGCCGCCCGGCACGCCGGTGCTGGGTCCGAGGGGGAGGAGTCAGGGCGGCCACCACCACCACCAGGGACAAGGGGCCAGACAGATGGATGGCGATCTGATCGAGTTGACGGATACTAATAGTGATGACGGACGGCCCGGCGGTGCGTTGGGGGATCTCCTGGATTCGAGCCTGCTGAGCTCGGATGCTTTTGGGGCTTCTGGACGCTGTGACGGTGATGGTGGAGCGATACGAGGGAGGGGTGTTGGTGCTGCCAAAGGGAAGAAAGCTGATTAGCTCCTGGCCCAATCTGTGAGGACTACGAGGAGAGTGTTTGATATTCATGCATTTGCGACGTCCTGGATAGTGGACACGGCGTTCTTGGAGGCGCTATATCGCCCTTGTGCTGTATAGACGGCATGGATGGTTTGCAGGGCGGCCAGCTGTTTTACTTTAGCTACGTAACATGCAATATATGGAAGTTCATTTGTGTCTGTGTGAGCGCAACTCACATTTACTCTGGCATGATACCCGACCTCACTGCCTCCAGAAGTGGAACTGAATCTCCGGGGTTGTATTTGCATCGCCGACGGTCCCGGTTACTCGTGAATTATACATAACTTCTGGATGCCAGACACACGCCAGGTTGTTTTGCAAGCAGGCGGTCGGTTCGACCGCGAATTGCACCTACACTCCTGCATCACGACGATATCGACGAAATTACTGAACTAGGGTCACAATTGCTATTACGATGTAGCGACACGCGGTACGAGAGTTCCGTCACCGAAGGTGAGGCGCCAAGGTGAGAAGGTGTAAAATCCCCCCACTATTTTCATGTCCGGTTAAGGAGTTTCCCCTGACTCTCCCGTTTCAACATTGGACAAACATCCCGTGCGACATCAGAGCATTACACATGTTTATGATGTCTCCATCCCAGTAAACCCCGCTGTCAAAGACCAGGTTACGCACCTTCACACATATCAACTTTTGGACCTTCAACTCTCAATACCCGGCCATGGAATCTCTACACCCGGCGTCAGGGGGCGCCTCAGCCATCGACGGCGCCGGCATCTTCCTCGTGCTGGTCACCGTCGCCGTCTTCTTCATCCCCATCTTCATCCTCTTCCCGCCGGTGCCGCCGTCGCGGGGCGAGGCCCTCGCCCAGACGCACGTGAAGGTCGGCCTGGACAGGTCGAAATCTAACCTCAAGAACAAGAAGGACTCGGCAACCGCCGGGACCCCGACTGTCCAGAGCCTGTGGATCTACCCCGTCAAGTCGTGCGCCGGGATCGAGCTCTCGCGGAGTAAGGTCCTGCCGCAGGGGTTGGAGTTTGACAGGTTGTTTACCTTTGCGCAGCTCAAGAGCCCGTTTCCCGTCGCCGTCGGCGGTGGCGGGGACGGCAAGGACGGCGGGGACGGGAAGGCGGAGCACAGCTGGCACTTCATCACGCAGCGGCAGTTCCCCCTGCTCGCGACCGTCAAGGTCGAGCTCTACGTGCCGGACGCGGCCAGGAAGCCGAGGGAGGGGGAGGAGGAGGCCTCGAGCGAGAGCTTCATCATCCTCCGCTTCCCGTGGCGGGAGCGCGGGTTCGCCGGGTTGCTGGCGACGGCGGCGGCCAAGCTGCGGGGCGGTCTGATGGCAGGGGCGGAGAAGGAGGTCCTGCTGCCTGTCGCGTTCCCGTCCGAGGAGGAGATCAAGGAGAGGTGGTACGACTGGGAGAGGGTGACGATCTGGAAGGAGACGGTGGAGGCGCTGAATATGGGGGAGGAGCTGCCCGAGGAGCTGAGGCTGTATCTCGGGGTGAGCAATAAGCTGGGCCTGTTCAGGGTCGATCCAGGGCGGCTGAGGGAGGTTAGGAGGTGTGCGCCGAGGAAGGAAGAGGCCGGGTATCAGCCTGTTACGGGATTTCAGGATGCCTATCCGCTGCACTTGATCAATCTGAATAGTGTGGAGGACCTGGAGGGAAAGATCGGGAAGGATGACCAGATGCGAAGTCTGGACGTGAGAAGGTTTAGAGCGAACATTATTGGTGAGTATTGCCTCGGCATTGAGTGTTGGAACAAAGCTGACGGACGGATACAGTAAACGGCGCGAAGCCTTACGACGAAGATGAGTGGAAAGCGGTGCGGTTCGGCTCGGCCGGCAAGCCAGGGCCGCAGTTCCACGTCTCATGTCGGACAGTCAGGTGCAAGATGCCAAACGTGGACCAGGACAGCGGTTTCCGGCATCCTGTCGAGCCGGATAAGTCGTTGAGGAAGCATCGCGAGGTGGACGAGGGGGCGCCGCACATGGGCTGCTTGGGGATGCAGATGACGCCTCTGTTTGAGAAGACGGACGATATCGAGGCTATGGAGAGCTGGATCGAGGTCGGTATGGACGTGGAGGTGCTTGAGCGGGGGAGTCATCGCTATATCAAGCAGTAGTGGCGCGTTTATGTTAGTCTTGTGTGACGGATGTTGAAAGCATTCTTGAATACTATGGGCTAAATACTATCGACGCAAGGTAGTGTCGCTGACTTCGAGGTTTATGGTGAGGGTCAGGGTTATTGGACTACGACCTGCCCAGATTTTAGGCTCTTCGCTCCCAGGCTGTGCTCTCTGTATCATAGTAGACCGGAAAATAAGCGCGAGAGAACAGGCCCCCTAGCAGAGTGTCTATATATAAGTAGAGGTGAGCTGTGGAGGTCGTGGCGAACATGTCGACCGATTCTCATGCGAGAAGCTGATGGGAATCACCGGCGCCGAATCAGTCCTTGTCTTCATAGCGAAAATCGGCCCTGACGGACCAGTCAATCTCGGTATCTGCTTTTTCTAGTTCGCTCTTCTTATCCCTCGGGACGTTGTCAGACGTAAATCCAAGTGATACCGGCAGTGCCACACCATTCGATCGCTTGGTCTAATATTGTTGCCAGCAGACGTGACCTTTGTCGGCTCTGTTGCCCAGCACATATCCTGACCGTCTGAGCTGAAGAGGGGTGTATGGAGGATTTCCAAAGGAGTGAAAGTCCGCGAGGAGGCGAAATGTCCAATGTAAAGGTGATTGCGAAGCCTCGGGGACTTGATGCTCTTGAATAACTTTCCAAACTGAGATTGAGTTTAAGATTTTATAGCAGCCTTCCATGAGAGAGAGTACAGGTTCATCGGAGGACTGGTCTCTGAAGCCTAATCGCAGTGTATACTGTAATTTGAAGTCTTGGAATGGCTCCGAGCAGTGGCCTTTACGTCCGTAAGGAAGCATCGTGCTCAAACACCCCAGTGGGACAACCCAGGGCTGACATTCCATATCTGATGTCCCATACATGAGAGGTCCGGAGGTGCGGCCGCTTGACATGCCTGCCGAGCGCTGTGCGAGCCCAACACTTCACTCCGTCAGCAGAGTGGGCGAGGCGGTCGGAGAATGAAGCTATCGCGACGAGAAGCCACCGTTGCTGGGTTTCCTTTGATACACGACCCTGCCTTGGTATACACTCCCACAGCATGGACACGGAAGTAGCCGACACGGCGCCGCCAGAGGAGGGCGAACCATTGCTCAAAGCGAATGCGTGATGCCGCCATGGTGTGCTGCGTGATGCCTGGGTACCCAAATGTCCCCCTGTAAAGCTTCCCGGACCAAATGTCACCTGCTATCCGAAAAACCGTTGGTCTTGCGCTGCCTCTACATTGGCTCCTGTCGATATCATCCTCGTGAAATTGCAGCCCCAAGCCACGGCGGCAATAGTAATAGCATCAGACTCGGCCTGGTCCGCCTCAGAACATGTTACGGCAGAGGAAGTGGTACTTTCATTCTGACAAGGTTGACTCGATAATGGCATGCGTAGCCGAACCGTCAACTTGAAACGAGGAGAGCAGATTAAAGGGCTTAGTAGCCGCGCGCCATTGGTTTGGCGGTGCAGTGGATGTGATGCAGCATCGTCGACAGATCTTGAGATCGTAGATTCCCGACCAGGGTCATGTCATGGCTTGAAGCCGGAACATCCTAGTGTAGATTACGTCTGGGGGCTGCGTTAGCACAATCTGATGTCCGTTCAAAGCCAGGTAGGTTGATGATGTAAGGGATCAGTGACACGTTTTGAATATTTATCAGCGCCGGGGATCGAACTGGCCATGGACCCCGCTAAGCCTGTTTGAGCCAATGCAGTAACTCCGGCGCAACCACTGGGTCAACGTCCTCCGAGATCCCATCTAGGAGCGTTGTTCGGCAGCCGCACGTCACTTTGCAGGCTTCTCTGTCTGTCACTTGCCCAATTTCGATTGCCTATGTACGGCTTACCCAAGGTAATGATGGACGGAATCCCGTGCCGACACCAGCGGCGGACCAGCCGGCCTCGATTCCCTGACGTGGACGCAATCGTGCAGTCCATTTTGCCAAAAGCACGAGGAGAACAACCATTTGCCAGCAGAGTCCGACGTGGGCGCTTGACATCGGGATTTTGTTCCTGATCATGCGGTCGTGGTAGCACCCATGGAACCCTCCGTGATTGACCCGAATGCTAGAGCTTCCTTCCCTTCACCACAACGAAGAGATAATGAAGTCTGGGTTGCAGGGAGAAGTCCTTGTTGTGCTGCAGGTACCATTCCTTGCAGTGCCAATGATGTCAACTGTTGTTTCCCGGATCAGCCATGGCAGAGAACGAACGGTTTCCTGGTTGCTATCGTCCTTCAACTTTTGGCAGTCAACCATGAGTTGCGCAATGAACCAAGATATGGGAGTCTCGGGGAGTGCTCCCGGCCAAAGAGATCACTAGATCTGACATACGCAGAACTTTCTCGTACGCTGGCCGTTTCGAAAGGAAGATTTGCGTTGGCAAAGTCAACTTCCGTCAAAAAGAAGGTAGGTAAAAGTAGCGGTGGTTTCGAGGGCGTCTGGTCTCATGTCCTGCGCAGCAAAAGACCTGCCCTGCTGCCCTGCCGAAAGTTCCGATCAGAGCCATGGGCTGGGCAATCTCCCTTTCCGGTAGAAGTGCGCCCAGTGCGACCCTCACAGCCGATTTGCTAGCCATCTTCAAGGGTATCATCTTGCAGGGACGTCTCCGATGACGATCTCCAAATACGCGTCGCCCAACGAGCGCGTCCGGCACGGGATTTGCGAGCAGATCCTCGCCGCATTGCGAATGACACTACCTCATAGGCACCGCGACAAGTGGGTAGTTGACTTGCGAGGGTCTGCGTCCCAGCTCGGGGCACTTGACAGCACCTGTATCGCCAGAGATGCTAGTGGGGTGCACTGCACTGAGCTACAACATCGGACCGAAGTTCTGCATTCGGTGTAAGCTAAGTTGTTGTCAGCAATATTCGGAGGTGGAGGGACAATCCTGCAAGGCTAATTTGGGGTGGTCCTAGGTCACAGCGAGGCATCTTTCCCGGTACGCATATGTATGTACCTATGATGCGTCGCGGTTCTCCAGGAATTGCTATGGAAGGAGTCAGGACAGGTCACCGACTCGTAACCTACACTTAGGTTGTAGCCTGTCCATAAAACGGGTGATAATGCCACGTTTTGCAGAGCCTCGGTGATGGCCTCATGGGAATTCTGACAGCACATGCTTTTTTGGTGGAGTATCATAGGACAACAACGAGCGACGCAGCTCGGAGCCCTTACCTAGACCTATAAACGGTCATCGCAAGCTCATATAGGAAAATGCATCACATGCACGGAGTGAAGAGGAAGTACGTAGAGCAAGCAGGGTCAAGGGACTTACAATTGTTTCTGCTTCTGGCGGTGGTCAAGGTGGGAGAAATCATGTTATTTCGGAGTTGGGTCAGTTTGCGTTCCCAATCTCGCTCAAGAAATCCCCTTTTGTCTTTAGTGACTCTTAGGCGGTTCGTAATAAGACACTGTTCGGGACGTCTTCTTGCAGGGAACCTTGGTTCTCAAAAGTGCATCAGCTCTGTCGAGATATTGCATCCGGCTGCAGGGTATCATCGCTGTCCAACAGATTGGCGTCCCGGGCAGCATGTACTGTAAGTACCGTACAGTATATCTGCCTCTACGCTTCACCGGAGAGCACTGACCGGTGGCACGCGGCGAGAGATTAGGCCGTTATTGCCGGATGGCCACGTTGAGACAGACGTATGTTGTTGTTGAAAGCTTCAATTCCCCAAAAGGCTGGCCAGATATATGTATGTTCGTTCCGAGACGATGCGTGTAGGAGCAATGCCCTTGCACTGCATGGGTGCATTGATCGCTCCAAGCATCTGTTTTCTGTTGCACAATCCTCGTCCGAGATGGGGAAGGAAATACGACATATCCCCAGCAAGGTCCAGTCCACCCGTTCGGATCAATGCCGACCTCTACAGAAGCCGATGGGGATGCGACAGCGTCGATATGTTTGAAGTAGGAAGACATGCAGCAAGATGCGACCCGGTCAGTTAACGGGGATTTGCATGAAGACCTGGCAACTACCTCGCTGAACTTTTCCAACACAACGAAGATTGATTCTAGAAGGATCAGGGGAAGCCGTAGTCGTGGGACCAATCCATATCGTGCCAGATTGCTGGGTCCTGATTTAGATTAAGTCAATGCGATTTTGACTTCTGGAAGGTTGAGGACTCGAAGCTGGTGATGACACTCGGAAAAGCAAAGAGAAGGCTGACGACACTATTCATGAAGTGCCGCGGGACAGCACTGGTAATGCCCGTGGGACCAGCGCTTGTACATGTGTACATTATCGGCCGTGCATTCGACTCGATCGCGCGACTTACGTAACAGGAGTACCAACCTGAAGTGCAGACAGCAAACCGTTTTCATTTTGAAGAGCGAGGACACGGCGCCAATGGGGTAGGTATATCCTACGACAGAGAGAGACACTGACTGGTCTTCCGCTCCAGGAGAGCGACATACATAGCCGTAGAGATATTGCAATTTCCCAGGTAGAAAGGAACGCATGATTGGCCGGGACAATACCAAGGTAAAGGTTAATTGCGGCGCCCCGCCTTGTTGGATTTCTGTACGCTGACCTCTCTGAAGCTGCTTGTGAATGCGACAGAAGAAACGCAAGGCAAGGCACGTGAGGCGACGTGACTTTCGTCCCATCTCTAAGGTAACTCTACTGTGGTAAGGTATCCATGTCCCGCTGTCTCCCGTACTTTGAGGGAATTTGGTTCACCCTCCATCACGTCTGCAGCGCGCGCAGCCTTTCCTGGATGTCTGAAGTCTGTGCCACCGGCAGACCCTCGATTATTCGTACAGCTGCGCTATTGCATGCCCAATCCTGGCATGGCTGCAATTAGCTTCTCGTCTTCGGCGTGGACACGCCGGTTCGGTATTGAGAAAGATTCGATGAATATTTTCTCTCCAATTACCACCTCCTCGATGATGCAGCTTTGAGGTACATTACCTTAGCTCCCTACTCTCGCAGCTCTGTCATAACATATATCACAGGATGATATACCTCCGCCCAAGTCCACCCACCACCACTCTTTTCTCATAAGGGTACCGTACCTTTTTGGAAACCATGGAGATAAGCATGGGACGCGAAGTGCCAATCCGTCACCCCAAAATGGGCGTCTCTTCCAGGATGTTTGTGACCCCTAGGCGAAAGGGAGATACTTGAGGGACAATAGCTTGTCCGGGGCTGGTCCGGGGCTGGTCCTGCTGGCTTAGGAGCGCAGATTCAGTATAAGAGACGCCATTTGACCGACCTTCTTTTTGGCTGTCCTTCGGCCGAAGCCGTGTCAGGTAGTTGTCATTGGTCTCCGGCGCTCCGATATCCCAGGGGCCTGGCTGGAGTCGCTGGACTAGCTGCCAAGCTCTCACGCCAGCGACCCTAGCTCGAGGACATTTCCGTCCTTCCGTCTCAACCGTTAATGACGAGATTGCATCGTTATCGTTGCTTGCCGCCGAAGATCAAACTACCTACGACGGTGAACCGCCCGGCTGCTCCCTCTTTTCCCACGTTTTGGCTCGTGTACATAAGGTACATGCGAATACAGCCAAGGACCCAAGCTGGACAACACACACCTAGCAACAACCCCGGCTCAATCCCCACCGCGCCAGCGGTAGCTCAATACTTACCTACTCCTGGTTTCTTACGTGCCGATACTATAGACCTAATCCCTACCCTCGGCCTGAACCCTCGACATCGCACCTTCGAATTCCAGGGACATCGCTCCCACCTGCCGACAGAAGGCATGCACATGTACCTCAGTGTATGGGATCCCACCGGGAGTTGATCTTGATCGTGCCATTCTGGTTCTTTAGGGCCGTTGTCTGCGGTCTGCACAGAGCACAACCGTTTTATATCTTGCCATACGAAGGATCACGAAATTGGCCTAGAGCTCACTCATTATCGAACCACCGAGCCGACTACCCCTGGATCGATACGACTAGAGGAGTCTGTGCCCCCTTGTGCCTGGATCCGGTTCAGGAAATGCCTGTCCATAACGTCATCACAGCTCTAAGTACCCGCGCGTCCATGACGGATTTTTCCAGCAGGATCATGTTGACGACCTGTTGGCTGTGATGCTGTTATTACTGTCCTTGAACAGGACCGAAGGGAATGCGCCGGAATCAGCCGCCTCAACAGCTTCCGCCTCCTTACAACAGACTCCAGAGGCCAGCACGACCGGATGCTCTGTGGTCAAGGTCGTGCGGACAAGCATCGACAAAGATCTCAAAAAAAGAAAGCCGTGTACCGGTAGCATTGCGACAAGGGTCTCCATAGCCCACTCCCAACCCCCGCGCCAAAATCTACTGTAAGAGCAAGGGAGGGTTAAGCTCATCCCGGGTGACTGCTAGCCGTTTTTGTGATACCCTGGGATTGGCATCTGCAAGTCTTCGCGGCCTGCCAGCCTAGGAATAACACACCTCCTGGAAGCCGGGCCGTTCTATGGGCCCTCCTCAGGCGCCTGGATGCCACCTCGCATATGCCTCCGACTGTCTCTGTGTGTACTACGGAATCGTCCGCTTGTCCGTCACTTGATCAGACCCGCGACTCTTTTCTCTTCTTACGCTTCTCGCCGGCTCGAGCGTGTGATAGTGTTGAGGGGCGAATATCTCGGAGCGATACGCTTCAACTGGCGATAGTACTGGTCTGTTATACATCGCGGCTTCTGACTCTTCGTGGCACACTTCCGCAGACTGGAGTACGTACTGCGAGTACCAACCCTCACTGGTAGTGGACAGTGGGCTCACGCAAACCGGCTCTGTCCCGCGTTGCCCTCCCCCTTACTATCCTCACTAATAACCGGGAGCAGAGTATAACTCCATAAAGACCTGCAGCGGGAAATACCGCCTTCATTATTCCTTTCAAGAGCACAACCTCATAAAGCTCCCAAGACAGCGCTGTTTTTTTTGGGTGGCGACCAATCCTAACAGGCCACCAACCCAACATATTCGGCAATATACGACGCACATACTCCTTGGCTGCGCAAGCTCCCTCGTCGGTCCGTCTAGACTGGGCCAGCACTTCTTGACCCTGGACACGAGCTCTGGTCCTACCTATCTGCGGATGCATCTTGCCTACGTACCGCTACTACCAGATCGACCAGCAACTTTTCTCCCCTTCTTCTCCAGGTAACAATCGCCGCTCTACAAGGCCACTCATAGCGACGATATCGACAAGTGACGACTGCTAGGGGCCCCGTCGCCTCGTCCTTCGACTAAAGCCTTAAGATCCTCTCTAACCGCAGGATTTGAGCTCGAGCTTCTACTTGTGGCCCGACCCTGGGCGGCGTAGCATTGATTCAAGGTACCGGGTCCAACCAATCCTTGGCCGAGGGATATCTTCCAACGGTAGCCCCGCTCCGGGATTCAGCTCCGGCCTCGCATTGGTTGAGGAGGACTTCTTCTGCTGTATAAGGTATCGTTGACACTCCTCCTTGCCGTTGGGTGATCGTCGATACTTGGTTGAGGCTGCGCAGCACCACCAGTCTCCAGCAGAACTACAACAGGACAGCGGCGACCACAGAGGATCCTGTGAGCTGTATGCATCCTGGGAGTATGTGAAGCCCCCTCCGGGCCATCCTTCAGTGCGTTGTCGCAGTCAGAACGCAAGACAACTTCTGCAGACCTTCCTACATCACGAGCCAAGTGTTGTGCTCCGGACACAGTAGGCCGCGATGAGCGACTACTACCATCACTTTCTGTCCTCGATGACAGAGGTTGGAGCGCAACCGGCGCAGCCACCCAATCCCGGCTTCAACCCTCAAGATGCGCCTCTGCCCCTACAACAGCCACCGACAATGCCGCTGGCTGGAGTTCCCCCAAACCCCTATCAAAGCCTGGGTTACTTCACTGGTTTTCCCGAGCCCGTCATGTTCAACGCTCCCAAATCCCAAAGAAGCCGCAGGAAGTCAGCACCAGGGTTGGACCATATTAAGCACCGGCGTACAAGGTCTGGATGTTACACGTGCCGAGCTCGCCGCGTCAAGGTATTTGCAACCTTGCTGCGGGTTCTGAGGCGGACTGAAACTGACAGAGATCCCCAAGTGTGACGAGAGGCGTCCCACTTGCGAAAGTAAGGAACCGGCATGACCTGGACCGTTGTGATACGGCTAACCCTCTAGCAGGATGCAGGAAAGGGAAGCGAGAATGTGTCTATCCAGAACCTCCACAACAGAAAGGTACCCCTCCGGCAAGCTCGAAGGATGGAAACGACCCAAGTCAGCACACTAGTCCAGCCTCCTCCAACGGGGACGACGACGGCGACACGGAACTAGACCACAGACTGGAACCCATAAAAGACGAAGACGAAGCAGACAGTGAAGGTCCGAGCCAACATGCGCGACCGGTACATCCACCTCGACGATCAAGCACCACTTCATCATTCGGACAACAAGCCGGCCGCTCTGGCACACGTTATGGCTCAGAAACACCCTCCTACGAAGGCACCAAAAGCTCGTCTCCACCTGCGTCGACAGGCACTGGTTCCAGCTTTACACCGGCAGCTCTACTCTCAGACGTCGCCTGGCAAACCACGAGCAGCCTTCCAGACTGGTCTGCTCTACCCTCGGATCTGCAGTTTTACCTCAGCTATTTCTGCGAGAACATAACACACTACCATTACTGCATGGTTACGGACTCCGATGACTTCTTCAGGTTGGTTCTGCCGAGCGCTGCGCTCCAGCACGAGGCCCTTCTTTTCGCCGTAGTGGGATTCGCCGCCTACCACCATACGTTGAAGAACCCCAATGGACAGATCAAGGAGTTTCTGCAATACTACAACAAAAGCGTCACGTTGCTGCTTGGTTTTCTCAAGAAGAAGGAGAAGTATAACATAGGTACTCTTCTGACAATCCTGCAGCTTGCGGCCATCGAGGTAAGGGAAGAACCGGCCCCCGATTGCAATCCAGGTTTCCTTCTAACGTGGATCAAGGAATACTTGGGTGATTGGGTCAACCTAATGGGCCACCAAAGGGCAGCATTCGAGGTCATCAACCAGCTATTCACGCCGCAGTCAGCCGTGCAGACGGCAGCTAACCGTGCCATACTGACGTGGTATGTCCGGTTCGATGTCTTTGTAGGAATCATGGGCAACTTCGAGACGGCACTCCCGCGCGAATGGTTTACAGCGGCGGTGGAGTTCTACCGGGCACAAGCGGCGTCGGAACCGGATAACGTGATGTGGAAGATTGAAGAGCGCAGTGCGAGTCTGCGGCTCATCTCGATGGAGATGTCCATCCTGTTTGGCAAAGGCGCAAGAGGGGACTTGACCGGAGACGGCTACTTCGCCGAGCATCGCCGACTACTACAAGAATTACATGACTGGAAAGATGCATGGCATCCGGCGATGACAGATCCGAGCTTCTTGGTGCCGGACTTCAGCACGAGCGAGCCTGTCGAGGCAGACCCTATCGTGAGACCGTTCACCCCTGGAATCCTCTACCGACCGCCGCTTTTTGCTTCGACACTCCTCACCTGCGAGTGGCACTCGATCTTGATAATGCACGGCTCACAGGCTATCATGGGGGCTGGAGCTGAATCGCAGTTCTCGGTCTTGGGACAGCACGCCTACGCAATATGCCAGATCTTCGAGACGGTTTGGCGCTGGCCTTCAACTCCCAAGGGGAGCTTGATCAGCATCCATGCATGCATTGCTATTGCGACTCTTTTCGTACCGCGCGAGCCGAAATATCACATGTGGATTCGGAGGAAGTTTGCGTTGCTAGAATCCATGGGGTAAGTTGTCCGTCTTACTTCCTCCTACGCCCGTTTTTCAACGCCAGTTCTTCCACTGGCACTCCCAAGACTTTCCCTCTTGACGGATACATCACCTATCATCAACGTTGCCTGCTTTTCCCCCGACAATGAGTACAGCGTCGCATTAAGCTCCGAGACTGACTATTGCTCTTGTCTAGCTACATCTTCCCTCTGACAATGCGAGCGCGAATGGCCGAGCTCTTTGGCGATTCATCATGTGTCCGGTGGTGGCTCCCCGGCGACGAGGGGTTCACGGAGATCTTGAAAAACGTACGCTTATTCGCCGACGAACGCAATGCGACAGCCGTCCCGGCTCAGAGCGAGAACCTCCGCGAGATACGCCACATCTTCGCGAAAATGCAACTTGTCGGGCAGAGCGACAGCCCGCAGAGCGACGATGCGCTCCAAGCAAAGGGCAAGGGGAAAGAGAACTCGGCTTGAACAAGGAGAGATATGTCGCATGAGAGGCTTGCGTAAGCCTTGTCTCCGGATTGCCTATTGAGGTTTTCTTCGACGGATCAGCGTTTCGGTCGGTGCCGCTCTCGTGAGCCTTGGGCAGCGAATCACCGTAGCAGAGGCAGATACTGAGATACTTGCAATCGATCCCCAAAACACTTCGCGGATCAGAGAAGATTAAGGGATAGAGGTCAATGATTGCATCTGCGAATCGTCAGCTGAGATGAAAACAAGCCTTGTCTGGAATAAGGGATGGCATGATCTGCAGGTTCCAAAGTTGTGTCACTTTTGGCTCGCTCATCGAGGTATCTACCCGTTTCTGTGCCGCGGATTTTCATTGAAGTTGTTGGGACAAGAACATGGCGACCACTTCGAGCTTTCGTCCGGATGTTTGAGTGGTCCCAGACAGATGAAACACGACGCAACTGCACTTCAACCGGGAGGGAGACCGGGGACGATGTCCCTCCGTGGAACAGAGAAGGGCCTGACGTTCGATGAGGCTCTTACCCGCATGGTCCGAGTTGCCACCCTTGGACGCATACCCGGGACCCGATCATGCGGCACCACCATGTCAGATATGTCAGATCTCGATACGACAATGCACGTGTAGCGGGCGCTTGGATCCCACCATCACAGCAGCACAGCCTCCATATTTACATATATGCATCTCTGAAACAAACTCCGCAGTGTAACGGCACTGCCAACTGTAAGACGGCAAGCCGCTGTATGCGCGGCGCACGGCCACCCAAAACCAGACGATCATGGCTCTTGGGGGACGGTCTCGTCGAGGAACATCTGCGGACGGCCGCTACTACCTCCAGGTACCAACAGCTACCTCACCTCTACGACCGTGACTTCCTTTGGAATGCAGACGGGAAATCGGGCGATCAACAAGGTCCTAGGCATGGATGGCACATAGACGGCATATTCTGACAACGACTATTCCTGAGTTTCAACGCGGGCCTTCCTTTTGGCCACAACTCGACCTTACTTTACCTTCGGCTTCAGCGTCGTTATGACTTTCACTTCTCATGTACTAGCTTCTTCATTCCTTCCGCTCAGCAGCATAGCCTAGGACTTCCGAGGATACCCTAACTGACAACCCTCGGCTATCTGTTGTTCAATTTCATGGTCTTCTTCTCCTGTACCACCGTTCCGTTGTCTCTTCAAGTTATCTACCATACCTCCTCTATCGTATAGAGCAGTCAAACGGCTTGGCCTATACGCCTCTGTTTCTATCCGCTTCACATTTTGTGTTCATACCTGGATAGAGGTTTGCAGTCGGAGCATAGGTTGGGGCGGCCGGGAAAAAAAGAGATCAACTGGGAACAGAGGCCGGGAGGGTAACGCGGGAAAACGACAACTGGCGTCTTAGTACGGCGACAAGAAAGATACCCAAAGGCGTGTTCGAACGGGGCAAGGTCTGACTTCAACCGTGCCACAGCTAGCAATTACCAGTAGCACTAATCATAAGAGGTGACGTGATGGAGCTTTTCGCCGCCCCAGATGGCTCAAAGGCAGCACCTTGGAACAAACGCCCATCCAGTTGTATGAGAATCTTCGTGATTATTCATTACCTCGAGACTACAGGCCGGTGATGCGGTGTACCTATTACTCGTGTGCATGGTACGCAAGGACAAGTAGCTATCCTTCAATTATACACAACCAAAACCATCCAAGCTAACGGACCAGCCCGCTCAAAGGCTGCCCTCCGAACTGCACGGTCGACCGTCTGCCCTATAATTGCCATGCTTCCTTAGACATCAATCACCCACGATAACGCTTCACCAATGATTGTACGGGAGTTAGTCCTCCTCCTTCTTAGTCTCCTCCTCCGAGGGCTTTTCATCCTTGGGCTCATCCTTCCCTGCTGCACCACTCGTCTCCTCGGGCGCATGCTCCTTCTCTTCGTCGGCAGCCACGACAGCAGCAGCAGCAGCCGGATCATCCTTAGCCACCGCCTCCTCAAGATCCTTGGACTCGCTGGCCGCGACAGGCGGTACCTCTTCCTGGACCTCTTCCGGCTTAGTCTCCACTACAAAGGGCTCGTCCCCGTCATCATCAGGAGGGACGAGAGTCTCATCGCCGACGTCCTCCACCTCCTCCTCCTCACCCTCCTTCCCAGTCTCGCTTGCTCCCGTCCCAGAGGCAGACTCGACAGTATCCTCGACCGACGGCTCAGGTACAGGCGTCTCCAGCTCATTCTCGACAACAACGCTCCCCGCCTTGGCTTCTAACGGCTTCTCCTCCTCCTCCACCGACTCGTGCTGCTCCTGTTTCTTCTCCGGTACATTCTCGCCCTCCCCCTTCTCATCCTCCGTAGTCTCCCTCGTCTCAACCACAGTCTCCCGGCGCGACGCACCGGACCGGCCCTCGTCCAGCACAATAACCGGCACATCAGCCGCCTCTGCCTCAGTATGCTGCTGCTGCTTCTGCTGCTGCCCCTCCTCGACCTTCGGCCGTGCGCCGGCCAGGCCAGGCGGCGCTCCAGACACGTCGGCACCCGGCGGCGGAGGGGACGCGAGATTCAGCTTCTTCATCCTCCCCGCCAGACCGCCGCCCGCCTCGGAGTGGTGTTGGTCGTCCTCGTCCACCTCGGGCACCATGGAGATGGCGTTGCCGGTCGACGGGTTGCTGCGGATGTGTCTCCTAGTATTCGTCCTCGCAGCAGCCGCCGCCGAGCCGAAGCCGTCGTCGTCGCCGTCGCCGTCGCCGCCGCCGCCCGCGCTGCGCTCGACGGCGGACGGCGGAGGACGGGAGGCGATGGCCGTGACCACCGGGGGTTGACCGCCGCCCCCCGCGGTGGTCTGGTGGTGCTTCTCGACCACTCCGGTAGCGGTAGGGGCCTCGAGCCCCTCCGCTTCCGGGGGCAGCTTGTAGTTCTCGGCGGGGAGGAGGTCGTACAGGTCGCACACGGTCTTGAAGAAGACGTACAGCCCCGTCTGGCCCTCGACGCTCCAGAAGACGCCGCGGTGCTGGAACCAGGCGTGGGCGAAGATACGGTGCAGCCGGCGGAAGACGTTGACGAGGTTCTTGACCGCGGCGGACTTGTCGTGGCCGCCCTCGCCCGTGGTCGGGGGCGCCACGAAGCGCGAGGGGAAGATCTTGGGGTTCGTGACCACGTTGGCGGCCCAGTCGAGGGTGTGGCAGCAGTAGTCGATGGCGCAGCAGGATTTCGGGGCGTCGTGCACGGCGCACAGGAACTGCCACTCCGAGGCGCGCATCTCCGGGCACGTGGCGGCGCTGCAGGGCGGGGTGTCGAAGAGGAAGCCGACGATGAGGGAGTTGCACTGCGCGATGAGGAAGCGGCAGAGCTCGTAGAGCCAGAGGGTGCGGTCGATGCCCGGGGGAGGCGTGGCGAGGAGCTTGGCCGTCTCGCGGGTTATGGGTACGGTGTTGCCGCGGGTGTGGTGGTAGTGGAGGGCGGCGAGGTGCTCTTGGAGCTGGAAGGCGGAGTCGAGCTGGGGGGGGATTTCGTGTCAGTGGTGTATGGCAAGCTTGAGGGAAGATAGGTACGCACCTCGTTGAGCGGGACGAGCGGTGGCCCGGCGGCCATGTCGGCGGCCCTGGTGCCCGGATGTATGCGACGCTTCGCGGCGGCGTCGATCTGTGTCTGCTCAATCTGCTGTGCCTGCTGCGCATTGGGGCCCATAGACGGCGACTTAGGGCCGATCTGGATCTCGGCCGGAGGCGGTGGGCTTGGGAGCCTCGGTGAGCTAGGCATAGCCATCTCGGCGGCAGAATGTGGTTGGTATATGGCGGTTGATGTGATGTTGTGTTCTGTCTTCTCTAGCGTGGTCGCGGACAGTGGTGTTCAATATCCGGTGTAGTTATCGTATTCGCAGACTCCGACTACAGCTAGAGAAACAGGATTGTAGTCTGGCAAAGCTGCTGGTATGCAGAAGTCGAGGTCGACAAGAGACTCGACCACCCGCTGTTTGAAAACCGCCGTTGTCCAGTGGTGACAATCGATTGTTAGCCGCTGCCGCGTTACAGCTTCACCCCCTGTCTTGCCTCGTCCCGCGGTGGGGCGGTTCTCAGCGCCATTAGGTAAGACATGTTTCTTCACCAGCTGTGTGCACTGTCTAAGTGCACTGTATCCTCCAACGCTTGCATTCGAGGTTCGACGAGTCCCTCAGAAAGTGTCTTACACACGATTACTATTGTTCGCATTAGTACACACTGTAAAGGCATCGGTTCAGTTTGAGATTCCACGCAATCTTCTAGGGGGCTAGGCAACCCCACGTATACACCATTTGGCGCCGATTTGACGATGAACTTTGACGATGACGTGCCCCCGGACCTCGTTGAGACGAGTGTCGAGACGGCGGATGAGGAGAAAGTTGTCAAAGTACCAATTACTATAGTCACTGGTATGATATACGCGGGGGGGATTACAAATTTTCGGCTAACAGACATGGACAGGATACCTAGGAGCCGGCAAGACGACGCTTTTGAACTATATCCTGACAGCTCAACATGGCAAGAAGATCGCTGTCATTATGAACGAGTTTGGAGACTGTAATGGCATTCCAGTCCAGTCATCTACTTCTCAAATTCTAACTGCATCACAGCGCTCGATATTGAGAAGTCACTTACTGTGAACAAGGATGGCGAGTCTGTCGAGGAGTGGCTGGAGGTTGGCAATGGCTGCATATGTTGCTCCGTGAAGTACGTTGATCCGCCCTGGTGGCGTTAGACGTGTCCCTGACCGATTATAGGGATACCGGAGTGAATGCCATTGAATCTCTCATGGAGAAGAAGGGCAAGTTCGACTACATCCTACTGGAAACAACAGGTCTGGCAGACCCAGGAAATCTGGCGCCTCTTTTCTGGGTGGATGAGGGACTGGCCAGCACCATCTACCTTGACGGCATCGTGACCCTCGTGGATGCGAAGAACATTCTCCGGAGTCTCGACGACCCTGCTGGGAAGGTTGAAGGCCACGACAACAACGAAATGGACGCATTTGGGCCGGTCATGACCACCGCCCATGTGCAGATATCGCATGCCGATGTCATTGTCGTCAACAAGTCAGACCTCGTAACGGAAGAAGAGCTGCGCCGGGTCAGGGAGAGGATAGAATCCATCAATGGCCTGGCCAAGATCCATGTCACCAAGCAGAGCGAGATACCCCAGCTGGAAGGAGTCGTCCTCGATATCCATGCCTACGATAGCGTGGAGGTGTTGGATCAGTCTGGTAAAGGCCATAGTCACCTCGATCCGGTAAGTCCAGCGCATTTGTGACCATATGGCGCTTACTGACACCGCGCAGTCCATAACAACGGTGTCCATACCGCTGCCAGTCTTGACCAGACGCCAAGTTGAGGCTATAGACGAGTGGCTGAGGATGGTTCTCTGGGAATACTCGCTCCCTGGACAGACCTTCCCTCACAATGGTCCCCTCTTCGAGATCCACAGGTTGAAGGGAAGGCTCGTGTTGGAAGATGGTGGGCAGAAGATGATCCAGGGAGTTCGAGAGCTGTTCGATATCATAGATAATCCGTCAAGCGGGACATCAGAACCGGCGCAGGGTAAGATGATCCTGATTGGCCGCCATCTTGAGAAGTTTGACTTCGAAAGGAGTGTGCTGGCGGCAATAGAGGGAGGCGGTCAGTCTCAAAGCGATATGGACTAGGTAGATAGGGGGGGTCGGGATGCGTTCTGGATTCCCTCCTAGTATAATTCCAACAAGCTGCACGACCGACTCTTCAAGATAGGCGATGCACACGATCGTCTCAGTGAACACACTTGCAGTGAGAATTAGTTGAGACAACGCAGATGGATGCAAAGAAGGTACTAGTGTCAATCTCCAGGTCAAGACACTAAGTCTATGTCATGACAAGCCGATACGTATCATATCGTACGAAGGCGAACGATGGAGGTCACACGACCCTTGCCTAGCGCCGCTGCAGGCCCTCAGCCCGGAGCCTCCTCCCCCTCAGCTCCACAGGAATTCGCAGCGCGCTAAGGCCGGACCCAAGAATGCACGGACCACACAGCTGCAACCCAGAGCCTCCATCCAAACGACAATGCAATGCTTGTCATTCTATTTGGCAACTTCACTTGACCAGTCTTGATCCCTCCACGACGGCAACGCAAACGGGATCCAAAGTCACACCATCTGGACGTACCGGCAGACGGAACGTGGCCGAACCGGTCAATTCGAATCGCCTATAATTTCCCCCTCTCCGACGGAGCAGAACCTCGAACCCAGCCGCGATTATCATGAATCGACCAGGTACGATGCATTAGAACCCTTTAACGCCCGACGTTGTCTGTGCCACTCCCGTCCGTAGGGCAATACAAACCGCTGTTATGCTCTGAAGATCGATGTCGCGAGATAATGGAAACGGAGATGGTTGGAGGGCGTCGATCGCTAGCTGGGGACGACCCCAGGTCTCGAGACACAGCCATGTTGCGTACAAGAGAGCTGGGACCGCGCCGGTCTACCCCATACGGTCCAGGCCAGGATTCGGTCGCATGACCTTGCTACCTCCTCCTCAATAAGCCGAATCCATGCTCCATCCAGTCCGAGGAGCACATACGGCACGCCGGATTTCCTTTGTTCTACACGCAATGCTGGGAAACTTGTCCTGCAGACAGTCGGGCTAACAGACAGCAGCACCGCAGTCGCTTCGCGGCATACCCGCAGGCTTTGGCGGTCAACAACAGCCCCAGAGGCAAGGCCGGGTAGTGTCGAACCAGTTACCAAACGGGAAGACAGGTGAGGAATGGACACACATCTGGAGGGGAAGAAGGAGCGATGCCGGTTGCTTCCTTCCCTTCTGTGGCCGACAACGACGACGAAGGCTGACAAGATAACGGAACAAAAGTAGCAGGAAATGGTTCGGGATGGGCCTTCGGCGGCGGTAACGTGCCTCTAAGTGGTGGTGGCCTTCAAAATGCATCACGGCCGCTTGGAGGAGGGAGTGCGAGTTTCGCGCAGACCTTAGGCGGGTCACAACCTGCAACACCTTTAGATCCTTCGTACGTTGTCCTGCACCCTCTGTTCGTTGTCATTCACCTTGCCATCACCTTCCTGTCACCCACGACATAGCGCCTTGTCTTTTTGGTGCCTTGAACATTCTTCCCTCAAAGCCTCTTGTTCAATTGACTTCACACCGGCTCAACCCCCCACCTCTCGAACACCGCCCGTTGTGAGAACGTCAATCGTTTTCTTTCCACAGCACCATTTGTTCTCGGGTTTCTGTTTGCTCTGTACGAATTTGAGCTGTGAGGATATCAACTTTGAAGCTGGGCGGAGTGCGCCTGCGACGACGACATCGGTCGCGATGGATCCCCCAAAACGTCCAAAGTCTGCGAAACCAGCGCTGCGGTTCAAGAACCTCAGGGTGCAGACTGCGACACCAGAGCCGGAGTTGATTCCGGCCAATCTGGGCCTTCTATATGCCTCCGTTGTGAAGGGGTACTACTGTCCTTCTTCGCAACCCTGCTTGCCCTTCACCTCCGTTTCCCCAATTTGGACACCAAGTTCTCGCTCGCAACTGTCATTTCCATCTAGCCTTGCATCACTTTTCCCTCACAACTTTCTTCCGCACATTGTTGATCGACCAGCATGGATAACTTTCTAACCTGGTATGATAGGGAATTCCCCTCGTTGTCAAACAACCCGCAACTTGGAAATGCAGGGCATTCAAATCTCTGGGCAACTGGCGCTCGCAACATCGCGGCACCCATACCGCGGAACCAAGGCACGCCCCTCGGCCCTCAACCAGCGCAGCAGCAGCAGCAGCAGGACGACATCTTCAGCACCTCCTCCAGGCTCTCTTCCGCCCAAGGGTCATTTCGCTTCGGCAACCCGTCAAGCTCTGCTCAGGGCTCGCAGTCGCAATCGACGAGTGTCGAAGAGTTTCCACCACTGGCTCGAAATGCCAACGGCGATATTGGTCAGGAACGTGGGTCGAGTATGATGAATAACTTTGCATTCGGGGCGAACAGTGTGGCCTCGGCGCAGACAGCACCGAACCGGACTGGCAATGGGCTTCTCAATGCTCTCTCTGCTAACTCAAGGGCGGCAGAAGCTATATCGCCAACGACTGGTACGTTGCCCACAGTGTCACTGATGTTGGGTTAGACGAGTTGGCGTAGCTAATCTCATCTCTAGTCTCACAACCCCGCGAAGCTAGAAGTTCCGTCGGTGACGACGACTTGCGGCAGAAGAACGGCGCCTTCCGCGAGGACAGCGTAGCATCCCAGTCATCGTTGCTGGGCCAAGCGCCTCCGAGTGACAATAGGAATCCACACGGCGCCATCGGCAACGATACGTCCAATGGCAAAGGCAAGGAGATCCAGGACAACGGTGCGGCAGATATGCAAGACCCGCTAGCTGGCATATCACCAGCCGACAGGTTCGGGCTCAAGGGCCTCCGACATATGATGAGCGCACATCCGGATTTCCAATCCTTCCTTACGGGTGTCGACCCAGCAGCACTTGGCCTCGACCTCAACTCCCACGAGTATGTGCCTTTTAGACCTGGGCATGGTATATATGTATGAACAGCGACTAACCGTCAGCAGCATGATCTCGACCTCGATCTGGTCGCCCTTCTCCGCCGCCCCACCACGGCCTTCGATCCCAAAGTTCCGACTACCGGAATGCTACCAAGTTAACAACGTGCAGCCCATCGAGAACAAGATCGGGAGCTTCAACGAGGAGACCCTGATGTGGATATTCTACAGCTGTCCAGGCGACATCAAGCAGCAACTGGCGGCGATAGAGCTGTAAGCTGACCCTCGCCCTCCCCTCCCCTCCCCTCCCCTCTCCTCTCCTCCGCATACATACACTCCCAACAACTGAACCACCTCGAAAACTAACCTCGTCCCCTCCCCAGCAACAACCGGAACTGGCGGTGGCACAAGAAGGAGCGCTTCTGGCTCACTAAGGATGATATCATGATGCCCGAGTCGCTCACGCCCACGAGCGAACGGGGCTTCTACATTGTGTGGGACCCGCAGAACTGGAGAAAGGAGAGGGTTGTAAGCCTTTCGCACGCGGTCGCGGTGCTTTTTCTTGTCTTTTGGTGGAGAAAGATGCTAACATGTTTTTTCTTTTTCTTGTCTGCAGCGTAACATGACCCTCTGGTATGCAGACTTGGATGCTGCTGCCGCTTCCTGAACGACAGACAGGCTCGACGGGTCGGCTCGATGAGGGGAAGAGAAGAGTGGAGGAGGAAGGAAGGTGTGATCTGCTGGAAGGATACGGAAGAAGGATGGATGCGGTGATGTTTGACTTGCTTTTGATATCTCGAGGCCCCATGGACGTGGGAAGATGCAAAGCAAGGGAACCTTTTCTCTCGATATTTGCTTGTATTGTAACTTCATCAAAGGGCTGAAGGAACCTCACTTGGTACCAGCCAGGCAGCAGGACAGGGACAGCGGCAACAGGGTCTTTGCTTGGCCCTTTTTCAGCGAGAGAGGAAACTACGGGACGAGCGAGTATCAATGGAGGGTATTGATTTTCCCGCAAACTGTGGACTTCCACTGTGACATGATGGTCTTTACACTGCACAGCAATAGGGTTGCTCAACCGCATACCCCCCGTCCAGGCTACCCATGCGACTCATCGATTCAACATTCCATGTTAAACCATTGTCTTCGTCTGCTTCATCCCAGCCACGTCACGTCTACCACCCTGGTTTCTATCAACAAACAACCGGTCCCACGTCCCTTTTCATCTAAGCCCTGCTCGCACCCCCAGTACTCTCCCCGCCCTTCCCCCTCCCTTTATCCCCACGATCATCCACCTCGGGACTCCCGGGAACCTCCACCCCCCTCAGCACATACTCCAGCCCGGGATACCCATCACTGACAACCAGCACATCCACCTTCCTCCCCGCCTCCGCCTCGGGCAACCTGACCGTCGCCCTAGCAGTCGGCCTGCCCCCCACCCCGACCGTCTTCCCGGGTCCCTGGCCCCACCCCGCGCGCTTGACGGCCAGGACCTCGTCCGAGCCCAAGTCGCCCACGACCACGAACCACCCCTCGTTCTGCGGTTTCGGGAAGCGCGGCGCGTAGATGCGGGCGTCGCGCTCGGTGACGGGGTTGAGGCGCCGGAGGGAGACGGATAGGGAGGTCGTGGTCACCTCCTGGACGGAGACGTCGAGGTTGGGGATGGCGGCGGCGGCGCGGGTGAATTTGGGGAGTTGGGACTGCGGGATGTTGAGGTCGCGGGCGACGCGATTGGGGTTTAGTTTGGAGAAGTCTTGAAGGGATAGTTTGGATTTGGTTGTTGTGGTGGGGACGCCCGGGAGGATGGAGAGGGGGGAGTCGGTGGGCCAGCGGGCGGACTTGACGCACTGGAGGAGCCGGATGAACTGCAGCGTCGAGGACAGGTAGCCCAGCTCCGTGACGACGTCGATGGAGGCCTGGATGATGCGGATGGCCTGGTCCAGCACGCTGGTCTGGTCGCCCACGTAGTCGGTGATGGGCAGGTCGAGGCGGGACATGTGCGCCTGCAGGAGCAGGAAGGCCTTGACGTGGGGGTCCCACATGGGTAGTCCGAAGGCCGTGCCCGGCAAGGGCAGGTTGCGCGAGAGCTCGGCGTTGATGAGGTCCTCGTTGTGCCGGACGGGGAGCTCGTCGTACTCGGTCGCGCGGCACATCCAGGAGAGCACGTCTTGGAAGGAGGCGGCGGGCTTGGCGTGCCGGACGAGGTGGCGGATGGTCTTGTGGGAGAGGTAGTAGTAGCTCATGATCTTGCCCATGGGCGTCGGGTCGACGTCGCCGTTGGGGTAGACCTCGACGCACTGCGAGGTGGCGAGCTCCGAGAGGGATTTGTCCACCATCTCGATCATGAAGTCGTTGGCGAGCTGCTGCGCAACGGTGCTGTTGTGCTCTTCTGCCGAGATCTCGAGGCCGTAGTACGACGGGTTCTTGTGCAGGCGGCGGAAGAAGAAGGTCCAGGTCAGGTAGTCGAGGGCGTCCTGCTTGGTGACGACGGTCTCGGCCGAGACTTCGGCGCACAGATGGTTGTCCAGGACGGTGTGCAGCGAGGACTCGACCGGGAAGCCGGTGTGCAGGAAGTGCTTGTAGAAGTCCTTCTTGGAGTCCTGGGTGAAGATGCGCGCCACGCCCGAGTTGTCGAATTGCGGCCGGCCCGCTCTGCCCAGCATCTGGAGGACGTCGGTGAGGTCCATGTCTTTGTAGCCTTCGATCTTGGCGTCGTAGAACTGCGTGCCCTTGACCACGACGAGATGCGCGGGGAGGTTCACTCCCCAGGCAAGTGTGCTGGTGGCGATGAGGATCTGGATCTTGTTGTTCAGGAAGAGCTCCTCGGCCAGTTGGCGATCCGACTCGACAAGACCGGCGTGATGCAGACCTATGCCGAAACTGATCGCCTCCTTCAAGGCATCGTCCTTCACCCTCGAAAGATTGAGCTGCAGGTCATCCTCGCTCATGTTGAGGAACCTCCTCGGGTTGTCTTCCATGCCGCACAGGTTGATGAGGTCCTTGGCCGTCAGACGGGTCTGGCGACGCGAAGGCACGAAGACGATGACTGGCTTGCTGGGGCTGTGGTTCTTGATAGCCAGGAACGTTGGCCTGTTCATCGACTGCATCAAGGGACAGAACCCCCTGACTTCTGGGAACCCGTCGATGTACAGCTCGAGCGGGACTGGGCGGACCGAATGCCTAAAGTTGAACAGACCCTCCTTGACACCAAGCCAGTTGGCAAGATCCGTTGCGTTAGCGCAGGCAGTGGACATGCCCAGCAGACGCACCGAGTTCTTGATGGAGGCTGCAATGTAGTTCATACGCGAGACGATGATCTCGAGAATAGGGCCACGATCTCCGGCGAGCAGGTGGATCTCGTCGATGATGACGAGGCTGACCTTGCGGACGTAGCCACGAGTCTGCCAGCTACGCGAGATACCGTCCCATTTCTCGGGAGTGGTGACGATGATGTCGGCATTCTGGATGGTGCGCGTATCGGGCGTGTTGTCTCCAGTCAGTTCCACGAGCTTGAGACCCATCGGCTTGGCCAGTCGGCTGCCCCAGTCCTTGACTCGCTCGCGGACGAGGGCCTTCATCGGGGCGATGTAGACCACCTTGGAGCCGGGCCGCTCACGGAACGCCCACCACATGGCCAGTTCAGCGGCGACTGTCTTGCCACTGCCGGTGGGCGATCCGAGCAGGACATTGGCGGGCGTGTGATACAGTGTGTGGAAGATCTGTGTCTGCATGGGGTTGAAGAACTGGAAGCGCTGGGCATAGAGCTCTTCCAAAGCAGGGTTCTTCAAGGCCGAAATGGGCAGCGGCTGCAGGTTCAGCAGATCAGTGTATACGCTCTCCGTATCCGGTCGGATGAGATGCTGGAAGGACACAGGGGCGACCGTTTCAGCACCCAACCATCTGTCCGAGACAGCTCGCACGTAGATCTGAGTCGGCAGCGGGTCAGACAGCGGGATGGTGAAGCTGAGCTCGTGGTCATCGTGGAGCTTTCTCCTGTTAAGAATAAAGTACTCGTGGTGATAGATCTCGGAGGTCTCCGAGTTCTCGACCCAGATGTAGTAAGACTCGGAGTTACCGTGGACATGATCGTTCCAGCGAAAGTCTGGGTACACGAAGAGCTTGATCCTCAGGACATCGCGGTTCAGAGGCGCAATCTCAGCTTCGACGCTGACCGTCGGGAAGTTGTTGAGCAGCTTCGCTATCTTGATGCCCGCTGCGTGATTGTGCACCAGGCTTCCGATCTCTGCGGGCTCCATGTCGCGCATCGACTCAATGCTCAACGAATCCTTACTGTCAAGCTGGTTGAGGATAGGCTTGGGCAGATCAAACTGGTGTAGTGGGTGCTGGAATGGCCAGATACGCTTTTCAATAGACTTGGCCAAGGTCAGCAGCACCAAGCACTGATGACCCCATCGACGGTTGAGGGCGATCATGAACAGAGCCCGGCAGATACGGCCGGCCTGCTGAGCAACGTAGTTCAGATCGTTGCCCAGAGCAAAGTCCTCGGGTTGGGCCCTCGATATGTAGGCCTGGAGCAAGATGTTTGTCTTGGCTTGAGGAGTGTCGATGCCTTTGTCGACATCGCACGGGACGATGTTCTTGTTGTTCTTCATATGGAAGAGCTCCTTGGCCTCGCTGTCCCGGGACTGGATGTTGTCGAATTCGCCGCTCATAGCGATCATCTTCAGCACATCCGCCTCGGTGGCGCGCGGCCGCATCATGGTGTTGAATACCTCGATACTGGTTTGCTGGATATAATACTGGCTCGCAATACGGCCGACATCTTTGCTCCGTAGCTCCTCGGTTGTCTCGTTGAAGATAATCATCTGGCTCTTTTGCAGGGTTCTGGCGGCCTGTATTGCGAGCTGACGCCGCCTCTGAACCAAAGCAGGGTCATCAGCGTACTCCTTCCAGTCGATGCCGTACGCCATGGGGTTCCGACGCATGCGGACAAACAGATACGAGTAGCCGATCCACTGCACCGCCTCTGGGATCGATGTCACCGTGCCCAGAGCAATCTCGGCGTTCAGGTTGTCGACGAGCTTGGCCGAGAACCTGGACTCGATGGGCAGCTGGTCTGTTACAGCCGTGAGGTAATGGCTCAGCTTGTCTTGCGTGGTGCAGATCATGCCGATGCCCACGTCCTCGAACTGCGGACGACCGGCACGACCGAAGATCTGCAAGACGTCCAGAATGCCTAGATCCACGAACTTTCCGTCCTGCGCGCTGTACACCTGGGTGCCCTTGATCACGACCGCGGCGGCCGGCAAGTTGACACCCCAAGCCAAGGTAGCAGTACAGCAGAGTACCTTGATGACACCCTCGCCGAACAGTCTCTCCATTAGATTACGGTCGGCGCGCGCCATGCCGGCGTGGTGTATACCCAGCCCCTTGGGGATCAGTTCCCTGATCTCCTTGGCCCGCGTTTTCCGCACGTCGGCCATGGCAGACTCGAACTTGTCATGCATGCTCGGGTCGAAGAGGTCAGTGCAGCTTTCGTCGATGGCTTTCTCGTACAGCATCTTGGCTGTAGCAAGAGTGTCTTTGCGGGAGTGAACGAACACCATGACCTGATGGTCGCGTTCGAGCATGTCCCGCACCTTCTCGAAAGCAACATTGTCTAGGTTCTCCCGGGACTGCTTCGAGCCCGCCTTGCCCTTCACTCCGATGAAGTGCTGCTCGAGCGGGACGGGTCGGAAGGATGCGTCAAAGTAGAAGAGACCTGCCATCCGGTTGACCTTCAGGAAATCCGCCACATCGATGTAGTTGGGCAGCGTGGCGCTGAGCCCGACGATTCGAATGAGCGACTGCGTGCTCTCGACCTGCCGCTCGGTTCTGGCCACCAGCGACTCGAGGACGGCGCCGCGCTCGTCGTGCAACATGTGTACCTCGTCGATGATGAGGAGGCGCACCTTCTGGACGAGCTCGGTGTCTCCCGTCCCCTTCCGCGTGACAACGTCCCATTTCTCAGGGGTTGTCACAATGATCTGGGTGTTAATGATCTCGGACTTCGTCAGGTGCATATCACCCGTATATTCTCGGCACTGGATACCCAACCAGGCGAGCCGTTTCCCTAGCTTACCCGTGATCTCAGCGGCAAGCGCCTTCATCGGCGCGACGTAGACGATCTTGAAGTCCTCAGCGGCGACAGCGAAGTCGGTTGCGGTGGGTTCTTCGAACGGGTTGGGTGTCACGTATTGCGAGACCGTGTGCAGGATAGTCAGCATGGCGGCATCTGTTTTACCAGCACCGGTAGGGGCGCATATGAGCATGTTCTCGCTCGTCTTGTAGGCCACGGGGTAGACGAGACTCTGCATGCGGTTGAGCGACTTGTAGCCCTTGAATGTCCTCCGGCACAGGCCGTCCATCTCGTCGATTGGGAGAAGCCTGCGACCAGCACCCAGTGTCCCGGTCTTACCGGCGGGGATAGAGTACTCCTCGTACTTCTCGTGTTCATGGCGCTCACTGCCCGCAGGCAGGGCATATCTCTTTCCCGAGTGGCTGAGTGTGTTACCGGCTTGGAAAGCTCTGTAGACATGAGGATATTCGGGCTCCTTGGCCGTAGGACCAGCCAACCGTGCAGTTTTGTGTTCAAGGTCCTTCTGGCGTAGCACCTCTTCTCGTTGAGCTTTCGTCAGCAACCGAGGGCCGCCGGTCCCTTGGTCCTCGGAAGTGAGAGACGCCACAATGTTTCCTCGGTGTGACAGTAGCTCGATGACAAAGTCAAGATCATCAAACCCGATCAAGTCGGTAAGCGAGCCTTGAACCTCGTCTTCAGCACGCTTCGACTCTAGAATATCCAGGATCTGGTCGCGAAGGGCGGTCGAGTCCAGGCCGCCCTTCCTGGACGCCACCTCGGTGCATCTGTTTTCAAGCCAGGCAAGACCATAAGGTGGTGCGTCGACCCCGTCATTGCCATCCGCGAGATCGCCGCTGTCGAAGCCGAGGGAGTCTAGTTCGCTGTCCGAGATGTAATCCCACACATCGTTGCCGCCGTTGGTTGAACTGTAGCCGTAGTCGCTGTCGTCGTCCTCCCAGCTGATGCCGTTTATCCCGTTCGTGGCTTCTGACTTTTGAGGCAACTTCAGCTCGACCAAGGCTGACTTCATGGCTTCAACCTGAGCTCGCCATTGCTCATGTATCGAGTCTAGCGATGAGGAAGCCATCTTCGCGAGCACCAAATGTCCTTATGTCTGTGACTTCTCTGAATCCAACCAATGCAGGAGATCTGTGGTACTTCTTCTTGGAATCTACCTCTAGGTAGCAATACTGAGCTTCATAGGTATTAGAGACCTTGATTAACTCGCTGTGGCATCCAGTCTTTTCGGACATTTTACTTCAGTATTGTTCGTTGAGTCACTGGCCGTAGCAGCCCCAAAAGCCCACTAGACAATAACGAGCAGTTGACCGCTGAAAAGCAGCTGCCTGTGATTGGCAATACGCAATCCACACAGCGCATGTGATGCCCCTCTCTGTCTCTGGCGCCCCTCGCCTGGAACATCCCGATTAGATAAGACCGCCGAGGGAGGGCGCATACCAGCAAGGTACGGTGAGGTCAACGTCTCGAAAGTCAAAGGCCCGAGCCGGACCCTGCGTGTTTCATTCTGCACAAAAAGCGATTGCGCCAACAGATTGTTCCTATACCGACGACTGGCACGACACGAGCCCCGAATCGGTTCTCTAATCCTAGCGACCCTTGCTCATATCTCCCTTGTGAGGTCACCGCGACCATGAAGCTGTTCTACATCGGCGTACGTCGTGATATATCCTCGACGACCGTCGGCAGAACCCAAGCTGACTCCCCGATCTCCAGATCATCCGCAATGACTCCAAACCGGCGCATGAGCTCGTCTCGGAGAAGGAGCTGAGCTCCTACTCGCGCTTCACCAGATCCAGGTACCTCTCAATAATACCCAACCCCCCGATAACAGAAACAACTCCCCGTCCATACTAACCGAACCCTCCCCTACAGCGTCGGCGAGTTCCTAACCCTCTTCGCCAAGACGGTCGGCGAGCGCACCTCGCCCGGCCAGCGGCAGGACGTCGAGGAGCAGGACTACACCTTCCACGCCTACGGCCGGTCCGAGGGCGTCTGCGGCATCATCATCAGCGACCACGCCTACCCGGCCCTCGTCGCCCACCAGCTCCTCTCCAAGGTCGTCGACGAGTTCCTCTCCTCCCACCCGCGCTCCCAGTGGGCCACCGGTGCCCCGACGCTGGCGATGCCCGAGCTCAAGGACTACATCGTCCGGTACCAGGACCCGCACCAGGCCGACAGCATCCTCAAGATCCAGCGCGAGCTCGACGAGACCAAGATCGTGCTGCACAAGACCATCGAGAGCGTCCTGCAGAGGGGGGAGAAGATCGATGACCTCGTGGCCAAGAGCGACGGGCTGAGCGCCCAGAGCAAGATGTTTTATCAGCAGGCCAAGAAGCAGAATTCTTGCTGTAAGTGATCACCACCAGTTTTCTTCATCCTTAAGGGGGAGGTATTGGCTCGATGCTAACTGATATGTAGGCGTTGTTATGTAGACTGGGACATTCGGGTTGTTGTTGTTGTTGTTGCTGCTGCTGCTGTTGTTGCTGCTGCTGTTGTTGCTGCTGCTGCTGTTGCTGCTGCTGTTGCTGCTACTTTCTGTTGGCGTTCCTTTCCTCGTCCATTCCAACATCTAGTTATTTGATTCCCCGAGACACCCGTATAAATAAATCACGAAGTCGAGACGGGAGTTGGTTACGTTCCCACAATGCGCAGACACACTACTACTCGGGAAGAGACCCCCCAGGCAAAATGACGCAAATGCCGTGGCAGTTGTGAAGTAAAGACGTGTTTGCCAAATTCAGATAATTGTAAAGAAGACTGCGCCAGATCAAAACCGACAACTCCATGACCCAAGTACTCTGGCTCAACCTCTCCGACCAGACCCTATGACTGTAGCCTGCTGATGAGGTAGCACCCGTAAAACTCGATTAGTAACCTCTTCGTGCCCCCCAGACCGGCGTAAGGGGGTTTGGTGCTATGCGAACCAAGGGAGAGGGGATATGCTCCCAGAGGAAAGCGACACATCCGGTCCGCCCTGTACAGGTAGACCCATTCCACCAATCCTCCCTTTGTGCTCTTTACCAGCCCAGATACCGGACATATCTCTTCCAGAAAGACTTGCGCATTCCTCCATCTCTCCATGTGAACTCCCTCGTTCCCATTGCGAGCAACAACACCACACCTCCTCTCTATGCTGAAACTTTCTCCCGGAACCTCGCTACGGTTTTAACAGCACTTCCCGCCCCCGAGCCCGCTCCCGCTCTGCTCGCCGACATTCACCGTCGGCGCGGCCTCGTTCTTGCTCGTGTCGATGATGCGCTTCTTTATGTCGGCCGCGAGCGAGTAGAAGGCCTTATCGATGTTGATGTTGCTCTTGGCCGACACCTCGAGGAAGGGGATGCCCAGCTCGTCCGCCAGCGCCTGGCCCTGCTCCGTGCTCACCGCCCGCTTCTCCTCCCAGTCGCACTTGTTGCCGATCAGGATCTTGTTGACACCCTCGGTGGCGTGCTGCTCCACGTTTGCGAACCAGGTCCGGATATCTGTGTTTCATTCACTCCGGTCAGCTTTCGAGCGCCCAATCTTACGGGTTGTAGGAGGGCCAGGTGGCGAGAACGCACTGTTGAACGACCTCTCGTCCGTCACATCGTATACCAGCAGGATGCCCATGGCGCCCCGGTAATAGGCCGTCGTGATGGTGCGGAAGCGTTCTTGACCCGCCGTATCCCAGATCTGGAGCTTGACGCGCTTGCCGTCCAGCTCGATGGTGCGGATCTTGAAGTCGATGCCGATCGTGGTGATGAAGGATGGCGTGAACGAGTCCTCGCTGAAGCGCAGCAGGCAGCACGACTTGCCTACGCCCGAGTCGCCGATTAGGAGAAGTTTGATCTAAAGTGTAGGATGGCTGTTAGGATCGAGAGTGAAACGAGGGGAGGGGGGAGAGAGTGGTCGGCTCACGAGGAAGTCATAGTTCCGGTTGTTGGACATCTTGACGACGCCGCTGTGTCTGAGGTGCGCGACTTATGAGTCCACTAGGTTTGTTTCTTCCAGGACAGAGCAGGATTCGGAGTGTAGGAGTCGAGGAAACGCTTGGTGGGAGAGGCTGTCGGGGCGAGATGCGCAGGTCAGACCCGAAGGTGGTCTATGATCGGCGAAGATTAGGTTCGTTTGCTATCTGCCGGGCGTGGTCGAGGATGTCGAGGATGAGGCAAAAGCTGGAGTAGAGGAAGGAGCGATTAGCTTTCGTATCTTCCAGGTCGTAGGGACTGCCAGTCTTCCTCGGACTTGATTTGCGACGGGACAGCAAGACGATGTTTGCGGGCGGATACGAATTACACGCCTCAATGTTCCCCAGTTCTGTATTAGTAGGGGGTAGGCTGGAGACGTGTGCTAGTGTGTGGCCGCGGAGCAAACTGGAGACGGCGCTGTGAACTAAGTTGCTGGGTCCTTACCTGAGAGCCTTCGTCTTTCACTGTGTAGAGGATGGCGGCGATGTCGGGATTTGATAGGTTCAGGCAGCAGGCGAGAGGACGTTGAACCCTTTTGCCCAAAGACGTCAGTCAAGTCAGAGATGCCAGATGCCAGATGCCAGATGCGTCAAAAAACGGCGGTTGCACTCAAACCATGTACCTCCGTACTGACCAGATGGGAGGATGCGGCTATCTGAGCGCCTGATTGGCCACTTTTGGTTTACAGGCTCGGTTTCCAGTGGGTCGGACAGACGGACAAGGTTGGTGCCGACTTGAGCCACACACCATCGTCATCGACCGAGAACCCCTGAAGCGGCTGAGGCACATGCTACGCATTTGGTGTCATGCCAAGATGTTATGAAGATTTATGCTATATATTCTTCAGCAACAGATTGTGCATCTGGCCAACATGCAGAGGGAGGAGGGTATGCGTCTAGTCTACAGTCTAATGGTTGAGCCACCGGGAATACGTCCACCTGATCCTGTCCAGTGCTCTCTGCTGTATCGAGATAGCCTTGAGGCTCACCAAGTCCTCCAAGTCTTCGAGGAAGTCCCTCTCCACCTCGCCAGGCAGCAGACCATGCACAAGGTTCCTGAGCACGTGCACCTCGCACACCAGAAGGCCATGGTCCTTGTAGGAGAGCAGGTTGTTCTGCGTCGGGACCGCCTCGCTAAGGATTCGGTCGATGCTGCGGAGGACCCGGATACTCCTGGCTCCCCGCTGGCTGCGACGCATGCCCTTGCGACCGCCCGACACGGACTTCAGGTAGGAGAATGTCGTTATCGTGACCAGCACACCCGGCGTCAGGCCAATCATTCCAAACACCAGTTCCTGGCTCTTCAGTAGCGAGTCGATGCCGCTCATGGCGACCTCGAGGTCAACCTTCGTCTTCTGCACTTGGATGAGCAGCGCTCGGACGAGATCACCCCTAATAGCACCCACGAACGGATTCCGGAGATCCCGCTCATAGGCTTTCAGCACAGGCGTGACATCGCCTTCCTTGACCTTGAGCCTGATGTCCTCGAGCTGAGTCTCGGTGAGGGACGATGCGCCGACTGCCAAGTCTGGCTTATCTTTCGCAAACTCTACCACCATTCGTTCGAGGCTGTCACGGTCGGCCTTGAGGCTGTCTCGGCTCATAATGGCGATTTCGCTGTTCTCGTCGTGTCGAATAGTCCCGATAATCTTGCGAACTGGCTCAATGACCCAGTTGAACCAGAAGTCCTTGGCAGTGTTACCTAGATCTTGCATCCAGTTGATGATGTCGGCTTTCCTGTTTACCAGCACCCGTAGGATCGTGGACGATGACAAGAAGAGCGCCAGTCCTGGTAGCCAGTACCGAACAAGCCTCGAAGGTCGGCCGTACTGTCGGACAAGCTTCTGGTTGACCGCGACGTGGCTGGGTAGCTGCACTTCGAGCAGGTCGACGAGGCGTCTGGCGAGCATGGAAGTCCGGTCGGCGGGGTCGGCCTGTGCCGATAACTCCGGATCGTCCTCGACCCCAGCAAAGACCTTCTCTTCGAAGTCGGAGATGCTGTGCGACAAGGTCGAGACGTCCCGCAAAACCATGTCCATCAAGGCCACGCTGCGCTCCACCACCCCTTTCCACTCATGGTCGGCACTGTCTGCAGCAAAGTCGCTCTTGTTGCTGTCGTCATCGCCGACACCGAAGCTGAGTCCTTCGTCCAGCAAGAGTCCCATTCCGCTAGCAGTCATGGCTCTCAGTTTCCGCAATTGTTTGAGGTTTGAACGGGCCTGGCGGCGACTCAGGGCAACCGGAGAGAAGACCTTGTTCCGGACATTGATGAGAGACCGTTCGTGAATGCTCCCACGAACTATTGAGTAGAACTGCTGCCACCGTTCGCTGAGCGATTCCCGTATGTGCTCCGTCTGGTTTGAGCTGGCCTGGAACTGGCGGAAACGCAGACGGCTGTCACGGTAGATATCCTTGGTCCACGCCCACACGCGCAGAGGCGATAGCTGAACCGTGTAGAGGCCACTGTAGGTATACGAGCTGAGGACCTGGTCCCAGTACCACATATCCTCACTGAGAGGCACGATCTGGTCCAAAAATGTGTTCAGAATAAGACCATAGGTCTGGACTGTCGCCTTGCCCAGGACAAGCCACTCGAGCTCGGACTCGTAATGGCCATGGCTAGCCTTGGCCGCATAGCCGGACGAGACTTCGGAGAATCCAACAAGGTCCGTCTGCAGCAAAAGGTCTTTGACCTGCCAGGCTGGAAGCAGAGGCTGTGATGACGACGACGTCGATGTCGACAGGGACCGGAAGATACGCAGCAGTTTCTTGGCACGAGGCGAGGAGAGTTCCTCGGAAG
Organism: Coniochaeta hoffmannii; assembly: GCA_030052785.1. Taxonomy (NCBI): domain Eukaryota; kingdom Fungi; phylum Ascomycota; class Sordariomycetes; order Coniochaetales; family Coniochaetaceae; genus Coniochaeta; species Coniochaeta hoffmannii. Next base: position 17,640 of record JANBVN010000118.1, on the reverse strand, counting down.
CTACACGGTACTCATTCTCGCGGATATGCTCAGTAGCATCTTCACCCTCAGCCTGCTGGCCACCAGCTTCAGCCAGGAGGAATGGCGTTGCTGATATCCGGTCTATCTCGGCGTCCAGCCGACTGACCTGACTATGAGGGGGGAATTATCCATGTTAGCTGAATATCCCGCCATATGCATAAAACACAAATGGGATTAACTGACTCAGTCACCACGGACATGGTGGTTTATGCTTAAAGCATGTGTGAGTGGTTTTCAGGGGTTAAGCAGTCCAAGTCGTGGCGGGATTGAAATTCGGCACCGCAGCCGAGAGCAAGGCTGTGCTGTTGGGAGTGGCGAGAAGACGACGTAGATCGTACCATCCAATAGAGGTCCGGAAATCGAGGGCACCGAGAATTGTGAGAAAAGCAGCAGTTGATCAGGCCAAAAACTTGTGGGTTGCTCCAGGCGGGTGGGCTCGTCGCCAGGTCGCTTAAAGTGCCACTCAACAAGCGGATATTGCAGTCCCTGGACTCTTCAACTCCAGGGTGCTGGATGTCCACAAATGTCACGTACAGAGCGTATGAGAGGGCACAGCAGAAGAGAGAACACCGTCATGCAAGGAGAACAGCACCGTAGACAGCTACGACAGCACGAAGGACAGGCAGTGATGAGCTCTGCAAGACGTCAACATCGAAATCAAGATAAGCTGCGTATCGGTGTGGCTTGTGGGCCGCTCCCGCTCGTTCAATGAGGTCATGCCATGGTCAGATCGTTGGATATTTCACGTGGCAATTGGCCAGCTGCAGAGCCCCTTTGAGCACGCAACCAATGACAGCAACGCGGGCAGTTGTTGGGGTGCCGGCTGGCGGACGGTCCCTGGCAGGTCGCTGAGAAAAATGCAGTGGATCGATCTTGGCACCACGGGAATGCAGAGTGCCGAAAGACAAGCCTCACCGCCTCCCAAGTTCGGAAACACGAATACGACACAGGGGTTTCCGGGAAATGCGAATGCGGCCAGTGTGATGGCAATTCTGCCACCAACGCGCCACAGGTACCGGTAATTGCCGCCCTCTTTATGGTGCAACCTTGAGTGGAGCCGGGACGCGGAATGAGACTTGTTGAGCATGGGCCGATTCTCCTTTCTAGACGGTTGATCTCGAGCCATTGGCCGAATTTGCATCTGTTCAGGGTCCCGGCCGCTACTGGTGTCCAACACAATAAAAACTTCCCCTATCGCTCCTCTATCTTTGCCCCTACTCTGCAGTCTACACACGCCCACCGCTCCTCCTTTACCAAGGCTTCAGTATCGTGAACGCGACCTGGGAATTGACTCTGTGAGCCAATTCCTTACGAGAGGTCGTATCTTTTCCTCGTTGCCTTTGGCCTGTCACACTCGTTCCTCGAGCACAACATGGCGTCCCATTTAATGTAGGTGCAGATCACCTGGTGTCGGTCAACAACCACTCCCTCGCCAAGATCCGTGAAAACTGACCGTGAACGCCTCACAGAAACTCGACCATCTCTGGTCTGAACTCATCGTCCATCACCCTTACCGACGTTTTCGAGGAGGTTTCCAAATACAATGTCCAGCTCAACGTCCTCGAGCGCCTCTGGGCGTCGTGGTACCTCTGGATGCAGAACGATGTCCTGGCCACCGGCATCATGAGCTTCATCATGCATGAGGTCGTCTATTTCGGCCGTTCCGCTCCCTTTATGATCATGGACTGCATTCCCTACTTCAAGCAGTATAAGCTCCAGAACGTACGTCGCATCGTCGCTCGGCATCACATCGCAACCCTTGTCTATTCGCATCCCCCTTCTCCCTCTGTGTCTCTGGACCCCTGAAACCTAACACCCTGTCGCAGCAAAAAATCCCCACGTGGAAGGAACAATGGGACTGCGCCGCGCTCGTGCTCCTCAGCCACTTCACCGTCGAGCTGCCGCAGATCTGGCTCTTCCACCCCCTCGCGACCTACTTCGGCATGGAGTTCGGCGTCCCGTTCCCGCCCGTGTGGAAGATGGCCATGCAGATCGCCGTCTTCTTCGTCTGCGAGGACGCCTGGCACTACTGGTTCCACCGGGCCCTGCACTACGGCCCGCTCTACCGCTCCATCCACAAGCTGCACCACACCTACAGCGCCCCCTTCGGCCTGGCCGCCGAGTACGCCTCCCCCGTCGAGGCCATGCTCCTCGGCTTCGGCATCGTCGGCATCCCCATCGTCTGGACCTCCATTACCGGCGACATGCACCTCGTCACCATGTACTGCTGGATCGTCCTGCGCCTCTTCCAGGCCATCGACGCCCACAGCGGCTACGACTTCCCCTGGAGCCTGCGCCACTTCCTGCCCTTCTGGGCCGGCGCGGACCACCACGACCTGCACCACGAGCGCTTCATCGGCAACTATGCCTCGAGCTTCCGCTGGTGGGACTACTGCCTCGACACCGAGGCCGGCGAGGAGGCGAGCAAGAAGCGCAGGGAGAAGAAGCTTGCCGAGATCCGGGCCAAGAAGGCTCAGTAAATGGGTGCGCGAAAGTGCCGGCTGTTAGTGGCCGATCGGCCCCATTCACATTGAGCAGGTCGCGCTGTGGCCAGCTGCTGAGAGGTACAAAGAGGTTAGACGTTGTTGTTCTCGTGAACGCGTTATGGCACGGCGCAGGGGGGGAGTCAGCCAGCGTGACGATGCAGGCCAAAGGCTCTGAAGCCGGCCTGAGACAGTGTGCTGCATGGAAGGCGTTAAGAGGTTCTCTGATTCTGGATACTGTACATATCTTCAAAGCCTGTGTCGGCCGGGAGAGGCGCCGCACCGCATTTGATTAGACTTATAATACACCTAATGACATATGACCGCATCTGCCCTGTCCCCGTCATTGCTTCGTGCTGTGTCGCTGTCAGGAACTGCACGTCGAACCGGAACCGCCGTATGGTCGCAACTCAACTCACCTCTTTGGCGTGCAGCAATCCCCAGCCGATGACGTGACGCGATCAGCCAACCCCTTCATCTCGCAGCTCTCCCCAGCCGGCTGCTCAATTTCGCCAAAGTCTTTGGCTAGGAGGTCGCACGTCGTCGCCAGATCGACATCTTTCTCCGACAAGCCCTTTGGGTTATGCATCGTCCACCGTATGAAAGTGGTGTTGAACACGTTGGACCACTCCGGGTGATGATTCTTGACCTTGCACTGGAGGGAGACGGCGGTCATGAAGTCCTGTTCCGGCGGGTTAGCCTCGCTGTGTAAATCCTACAAGAGTTACACCCCGGTCGACATGGGAGTTATGGCGAGGCTAAGTCCAAAACGCCGGACTACCACTCAGGACCAGTCTGATATATAGGCAACGTCCATGTAAGCAATGAGACGCATGGATCTGGGGACACAACACAGTGCGGCTGATATCCTGCCGTCAGAACGACAACCCGAGGTAGAGGCCATATAATTTCTTCACAAGTGCAGAGACGCCATGGTGACAAGATGCAGTAAAGTCTGAGCCGGGGCCAGGCAGAGACCCATCCCTACGTCTGCCACGACGAGACGTGGATCCCATCCTCAAGACATTTGCAAAACCGAACGTGTCGACGCTTGTCGAATGGTCCGTTAGGGATGTGATCTTTTGACATGTTTCCGGGTAACATCAGCGGCTCTAACTCGACCAGAGACGGGTGAAGTGTGACAGAGCCTTGTCCGAAGGATCACTTGACGACTGAGTCAGACTATACGTAAGTCACGCACCCCCAGAGCCTCGTGGCATGCCCCTTGAGGGGATCCGCGAATGGATCCCTTTTTACCTTCCTCCGAAAGTATCGAAGACGTGATAGATATGGAAAACGTAGCTGAGGATTGAATTACACAGGAATCGTGGGAACAAGATGGTCATGATATCTGATGACTCGATAAACTGAAACGAACGTGAACAACTCACCCAAGTCTTGGCAAAAGTCTTGAACTTGAAAGTCCGCTCCAGCGCCTCCCCGCCGTTCGTCAGGGCCCATCTCCCGCCGTTTGAGGCGAGAAGCGGGTCGAGGCGCTGCGATAGGGATCCGGCGTCGACGACGTCCTTGGAGAAGCTGGGCTCTGGCGTCGTCATGAGGGGCCGTCTTGCCGGTGGTGCGCTACGGCTATGCGTCGGAATATCGCTAAATGCTGTGGACGGCGTGCCAATTCTGGGTATCCGTATTCTCGGTGGCATGCTGGGATGTTGTTGGCTGATTGTTGCCGTCGGCAATCGGTATGATGGGGTGAAGCTGAGATAGAGTTTGAAGACCAGGGGTTGAGGTTGAACAATTGGAGTTACCGTGGTACCATGGCTGTGGTTCAAGTCTCCACTTACTGCAGGTCCCTCGCTAACAGCTTGTTATCCCTAACTTGGAATCAACAGACGGCCGTTATATCTCACGTTGGCGACACTGTAATGCCTAAATGCTATCGTGACCGTCTTGGACGAGAAAGCACGTTAGGGCTGTTGATTTATCAGGAATTATATCATGCGCAGTGTCCAATTGTCTCCTATCCCTGAATCGATCTCGGGCATGCGGCCGCACAGGTGCGGCTAGCCAGCACAGGCAGCTCGTATATGTGGCCGCAGATGTCGCCTCCCCCATTCCCATTCGCGGGAACGTATAGCAGAACAAGTTAACCGGCAGACTAGTGACTGACCGTGCGAGCCAACGTCAAGCATCGCGGATCCGGCAATGATGGCGGTGTATATAGTGTCCGAGGCAATCGTACTGGCGACTGGTTCGACGCCTCGTACCTTGACGCTGCTCCGAGCGCTCGCTTTGTCAGCGTCCTCCAAGCAAGGCCTGCCTGTCCTCTATTTGATGACCAGTCAGTGCTTCGTTGCCGGGCACTGTGGCGGAGTGTCTTTCGCTAGGGTGCCTGATACGCCTGCACGGAACCTACAGCTAGCTGAGAGCAAATCGGCCCAGCGATTAGGTATGGGTATTGACCTGTTGATATTCAAGCCGCTAGTTGATATCTAGCAGTCAGTGAGCGAAGCCGAGGAGACACCATGCCTGTCGCCGTGAGTAGGGCGGCGGCCTGGGAAGAGCTTCTGCTGCATTATCCCCGGAAAGAGATCAAAGAGGCAATGTGTGACCCTCAGTTGTCAGGATGCATGGCGTCAAGCAGCATGGCTGTCGCTGGTCTGTCTGTTTTGGTGTTTCACAGCCACACCACGAAATCGTGAAGGCGCCGTATGCAGTCTCGGTGGTTGGGGTCATATTGCAGTAGAGCTAAGAAACATGTCGATCCTTACTGAGCTCAGGGACATCCTCGATCTTGGTCGTTGATGCGGTTCGATGAGTAAACGCTCTCTGAGGCATTGATCAAGGACAATGCCCCTGAAGCTCCCAAGCAGACGCTGTCTGCCACAGCACAGCGCCTCTTTCATCAGGACCTCCCATTGTCCAGCATCGGACATCATAATGAAGTCTCGGTTTTTGCGTCCCATGTCTTTCAAAACTTCGAGCAAATGTTTGCCGCCGCTGCCGTGTTGCCGGTCGTACTTTTTCCCCCTCAGCAGCCTGTGATGCCTTGTTTTCCGTCAAGTTTTGACGCTCATGCACTCGCTGTCGTTACTGGACTTGCGTGTAACAGTGAAGATCTAGCGCAGACGGACGAACACGTGGACAGAGTAGGATCGTATATTCTAACCGTCCGGAACCTCAGAGCGGGAGGGTATCAGGTATGCAAAGAGCCTCACATTAGCAACCATGACCAAGATGAGTCATCGGGATCTGTTACTAGCAGTGACTGTGCATGTCATAATGAAAGCACCCGAAAGCGAACCAATCGGCCACCGGACGACGGCCGAATAGCATGGCAGCCTTCGTATGTCCGCCCCGTGCCATTGTCCGGTGCCCAGCGCGAGCCGTTCCACAATCGGCGAGACGATGACAATGAATTTAACCCTCCATTGACCTGTCCAATGGTGAAGAGCAGCGGAGCACTCAGGCATGGTCGACATCCTCAAGGCAAAGTGCAGACCACACGCATAAGCAGCTGCAAGAAAGATTGTTCTGGCGCATCAAAACCGAGATCGGTGCTGCGGGCTTCCACTGTAAACCTAGGATCATGCCGCATCGGCCGAAACCAGCAGTCCGGTACTGGGTTGTACGTAGTCGTCCACATGGGGAAGCGGGCATGACTAAGACCACCTGGTCAGACAGACATGGTGTTTGGACTAATACTGGTTGGCCCACTGTCTTCGTGGCAGGGTCTGTATGCACACTATCCAGTGAGGCCGTGGCTCGTTCGTTAGGCGGCCAACAATAGGTAAAGCACAAGGTTGTCGGCGCGGTCTTCTCGCTGGCGGCAGTAGCCACGCAACTTGTTGAAGTTGCCAGAGGATATCCCACACCGCCGAGAGGAGACGGGTGATCATCAGCTAAGCCAGATAGTCCGCGGCTGTCCCGTAAGTGTTTCCAGAGTGGGACGGCACTGGTGACAAAGACTCGACCACAGGTATTGAGCGCTGCTGGCCATCCGTGATCCGAACTGCAGGTCGTTTTTGAGCTCTGGGTGACACAACAAGAGACACTCGTCCTCCGTGCTGGTTAGGCTAGCCAATTGTCTCTTCATAGGCAACAGCGACAAGGCAAAGGCGACCGATGGGGCTGGACATCAGGTGGCCGCTTCTGTGCTTCTGAAGAACCACTAACTGCGGTCCCATCTTTGGTTCCGCTGTCCAGGAATGGCAGTCAATGAGAAGAAGCCAAGGGACATGTAAGTCATCTCTGTCAGTGCTCCCAGTAACCTCCGTGATTCCACACAACAAGACTAGGTCGCAACTGGTGACAAACTCACAAAGCCTCGTAAAGCTCGGGATATGTAAGGCCCCAATACCTGCTGGGAAGAGCAATTGCTGGTTTAGGTATAAACCCGATGAATTCTGTTTCTGACACTTGGCACCGTGACAAACCAGGGAGAATCGTACCGGATTATCCGCCACAGGTACGCACTGGACCTGTCAGCAAGCGTGCAACTGGGCATGGTGGCATGGTATCAAGACAGCCAGCCCTCAACCACCAAAGCAGCGAGCACCAGTGTCGCATGGAATAACACTGCTAGATATGCCAGTGCTAAGCCCAGGCACACAGTCACCGCTGGTTTGTTGGAGGTCTGTTCAGTCAGCGTCACGGTGTGAAGTCGCCCTTGAAGTCGGATACCGAGAACTCAATACCTGTGCGATCAAGCTCGCGGCGTCGGGGAATAGAAGGTGGAAGCACGCGACCTTCACCAGAATCATCGTTAATCACAGGGCGGATGGATGCAAAACGCACGGCTGACTGACTGACTGTCATTCTGAAGCGCGAATGGGTCGTCCATTTAGACCGGCACACTGATGACATGCCACGCAATGTGGGGCTTGCCACGTGACTCTTTACTACTCAACGCCGATGGAATGTTTGCTGTTGGCGCGGCAGGTACAGTTACACGTGCACATACATTACGTGATATTGACTTGTCAGACTGGAAGCATGTCGCCAATCCATTTTCTAAACGTGTGCCAATTGCATTGTCGCTTTTGGAACGCAAGACGGGGAGAAGCCAAATCTCTTAAATCCGAGCGCGAACAAGCCGGGGTGCGTTTACACAGTAGCCTCTTGTGCTGACAAAGCAAAACCGGGGCGTTGACAAAGAACGCTTCGCCTTTGCCCGATTCGGCTCGAAATCTCCAACAATTTCATTCGTCCGAATCACCGGAAGATTGGTTGTCGAAGTGATTACGTACTCGAAGCTTCAACAACATGCGGACAGGTGGGGCGGCCAGGAGCGGAAACTGGAAGTTGAACCTGAACCGCATATCCGGAACGGGGAAGACTGAAGGGCTTCCATCCATTCTTATCTGCCGTCCGTTTTATTATATCTGTTATGTCATCCACCACTTCTACACAGTAACCCTCCAACAAAAACGACTGACTGCACAGCACACCCAGCCACAGTGTTTTCGTTTTCTGGTGTTGGAGTTGGGTGCTTCCCGTTCGTACCTCAATTAGTAAGTACCAGTCCTGCGGGGGTGCATTGCAGCCTCTCGAACAAACTTGAAGCAGCAAAGGAGGCAGGTGCTGCGCCGTCATATGACCTCCCGGTCCGACCACGCGTTCTAAGTTCTGACCTCCCGGACAGACCAACTCGATTACTACTCCTCGATTACTACTCACACTACCACCAAATCCACCACGCCGCGCGCGCGCGCGATATCAGCACACGGCCGCCGCCTCTCGTGCTGACTCAGAACCGAACAATGCAGAGCGCCAACGGTTTTAACGACAGCGACAAGAACATGGGTAGGTTGTCACTCCACTTTCACACCTTTCTTCACCTCCCCTCTGGCCTAAGAATTTGGCACGTCACGTCTGTTTGGGCGGCATCGCGACGACTGCATCGTCCGGCTTCCGACCTGTGGCCCGACTACGGGTCGATTCCTTTCTGTGAGAGCTGTCGACGTATCTCCGGGATTGAGCTCCTCTTCTACGTCGGGTCTACAGAAAATTCAAGTGTCGAGTGACACTGCTTCCTGTTTGGCTCTTTTTGGCGCCTTCTCATGGCTAGTCTGGCAGACAATGTTTGTGGCTGGCCATGACGACGCGACAACAAGGCGAAGGAGACCTCCCCAATGCTGCCGTTGCCAGAGCTCGGACACTCACGAGAGAGTCATGCTGTCGCACAAGGTGCACAAGCCGTGATGGCCGCTCTGCCACAGAAATATCAAACCGGCAAGAATGCCATGCCACTTACAAACATGCACCAACTGAATCACATAACCCCTAAAAGAGACGCTGCGTACCTGGTACGTACTCCAGCCTCCTGTCTTCCCCGGTCTGGCACCCGGCCGACCCTTCCCCCTCCATTATTATTTTCCTACACAAGGGCCGCCTCCTCAACGATCCTGCCTATCCGCCCTCCTTACCTAATTCTCCGTCTTGCAGACGGAGTCAGTCCCAGGAACGGACGTCTTACAGCCGGATCTCGTAAGTGCGTTTACGGCATTGTCCATCCCGTTTTCAGCATTCAAACATATGTAATCAGCCACTCGCGCTCCTTGGGTTCCCTTCTGTTGATATTTCTACACCTTCCGTCACCTCACCGAGTCATTATCACTGTACGCCGCCTCCTTCACACACTATCAGTCTGCACAACCCCTTCAGTGAAGGGGCCCGCGCGCGACTGCTCTTGTGCCTTGCGGATTCCGCGGCGCATAAGCCACTTTGGCCCGCAGACCTCTGAGCCAGGCAAATCCGCTCTGACACTGTGCATGCACTGTACGAACTTCCCCATGTCTGGTTTCCCTCTTTCGAATATGGCCGCGGTCGCCTTTTGAAGCAAGCGAGCTTACGATCTGGCAATGCGTGCTGTCTCTACTTCTGTGTTGCGGTTCAAGCCAATCCTATCCTTTTCGCATGCCTGTCTGCCTTTGCGCCTTGCTACTTCCTGACACCGTTCCCCTGAAATGTGCGATCGTCGCATCGCTTCCGTAGCCCGCCTCTGCTTTACTAACTTTTTGGGCGCGTATAGATCCTGCGCTTAAGGATCGACTTCCTCAGCCTTCAGACCACAGCAACCACATTAGTCATCAGCAGTATACGGACCCGAGCCTTGCAGCGCAGTTCGCGCATTCTGCCACATCTGCGACAAGCAACGGTGTTTCCGGCCGGCCTGGTGCGCAAGTCTTGCCTGGACTTCCACATGGATATAGTGGAAATCAGGTCGGAGAGCAAGACGCCCATATCCATCCCGAGCTGAGATCGCTTCGCGACTCAAATCCAACCCAAGCTGCCGGACCAGCGCCCACGCCAAACATGATGCAAGCTGGCGTCCCCCCTCACACTGAGGGCGGAGGCGTGATGGGCGGACCGCCGCATCCGTCATCCTCGGTGTCACCGAGCATGGAGTCGGCGGATATGGGGGATGTGGTCATGGCAGACGGTCGGAAAGCTAAGCGCGAGCTATCCCAGTCAAAACGAGCCGCCCAGAACAGAGCCGCCCAGGTCAGTCAGCCCAATGTGAACCCCGTCCCTTTCGTTTCCCCCGGAAACACTAGTGTGCCCGGAAGTGCTGAGCGTTAGCTGCACTGTGCTTTTGGTCCGGTGGCTTTTGTCCGTGTCGCATTGTTAGCTGCGCAAACTTGCGATTAATTATCCGGGCGCCACGAATATCTCAGATATTTGTGGCGATGGCATTTGGAAAGCGCTTTGTTGGGGCCCAAGTCTCAGAATCGAGCCCTTGACCTCGGCACTTGGCCTCTCCACGCGTTTCTTGCCACCACTTAAACCAACCATAGCTTACGTAACTGACTCCTTGGCCAACAGAGAGCGTTCCGCCAACGAAAAGAGCTTTACATAAAGAAGCTCGAGCAAGAGGTCCGGGATTACGCGGAAATGGAGGCCAATTTCAAGGCGATGCAGACGGAGAATTACGCGCTCAGACAATATGTCATCAGCCTCCAATCGCGCCTCTTGGATGCGCACGGCGAGTACCCCCAGCCACCGCCAGGCCTCAGTCTCGCGCCTCACCACCCACCTCCGGCTGCCTCGAATAACGCCGAGCCTGCCCACGCCGCGCCGGCGACTCCCGGTGTCGGCACCTCATTGGAGGTTGTGGCGCAGGCGGTGGCGGGTCTCGCTAGGGGAGAGTCGCAGGCAGGCCTTCCCAGCCACGCTAACCGGGGCGCCAAAGCGGATCCTGGCCCGAACGACGACGAGTCTAGAGCTGACGAGGAGATCGGCCGACAGCTGCAGGCAGACGGGAGTCTTCCCTCGGCCCAGATGTAGGACAATCGGGGTCAAGTGGACGGCAGCGCGGATTCCCGTCCGGGACGTACCTTCTCGCAAATCGAGATTGACCTGCACGTGAATATCGCCTGGGAGTGATGCGAGGGCATCTAGAGTGGGCAGTACCCATATGAAGGACGAGGGGAGCGGCGCAGAGTACCGAGTGGAAGTGTGCCCATGCCCGAAGCGAGACGACTACCGCTGGGGAGGTGATAAATGAGGACAGCTGTTGGGGCTGGAGCATCTTATCGTCTGGGTTTGGGCTTGTTTGTGTGGTCGTTACGGCCACAAGAGAAGAGCGCAAGTATGACTTTCTTGCCTGTCTGGGAGTTGGCGTTTCTAAGGCGCTTCGACCCCTTTTCTCTGAATCCGCGCTATGTATGTTATATCGCATTAGTGGTGGCTTGGTGGTACGCAAACTTGCCGCGAAGCCCACCATTACGAACAGATTTGCAGTGCACGTCTGTGTAGTATTAGTGGCATGATGACATGGGCTCGCAATGTCGGCGATGAGGCAGCATTCTGTGTCATCAATATTGAATAGGTCGTTACGGATCACACCTGATAGGAGTTAGAGAAATGCGTATCCCCTTGCTTGCAAGCCCAATGCCATACCCGTCTCAAAAGTCGTTATACGCTTACACTGCTAACAAAGAATGCGTCCCTGAACACCGAAGTAATACCAAGAACACTACAACTGGAGAAAACCGACCCCTTCTGCCAATCACCTTTTGCTAGAATACAGCTAAAGCACGTTCCTAAGCGTCCGTTACCCGTAGACTGAAAGGAATGGCTCATCTTCACTTGCCGTAATGCACGCGCTTCGTCTGCCTCAGCCCGCGAGGCCTTCGTTGTCAAGTACTGGGCAGCCTCTTTTCCTTCGTTGTCTGGCCTTCCGACTCCTGTCCCTGCATAGCCTGTCCGTCCGGGTCCTGTCCTGTGTCGTCCTTCAATTTTTCGTACCACCCCAGGGCCCCCTTGGGCTTCTGACTCTGAGACACGATTATCTCTTCTCCCACTGCCTCCTCCTCGAGATTATCTTGATTGAGGCTCTCCTGCTTAGTGCTCTCCTGCCCGGTACTCTCCAGGCGCGATTCTCTCGGCTTAATTCTCTCCTCCACGGTCTTTTCAAGCGCTATCCTCTCCTGCTCACGTATCTGCTGAGAAAGCCCTCTTGTTCAAGTCTCTCCTGCGCTGGTCTCTGCTTTTCATTCCCCTGCTGCACCCGGCTGACTTCAAGCAGTCTCTTCTCCTCGCGCCACAGCCTCCGACGCCTCTCGTCCCCATCAGCCCCCCCCGCTCTAAGAGAAGGCATTTCCCAAGTCATGTTCCTAGGCATCGCGTTAGCAGAGAGTCCCCCGTGTCACCAAGCTACTAGCAGACTAACCTTGAAGTACTCAGGCCCCTTCTCGAGATACTCCTCCCTCGTAACCATGGCCCTCTTCCACTCCTCGCCCCCGGCCCACCTCGCCGCCCCCTTCCAAGCATCAAGGGTCGCGTCCTGCGCCCTCCTCAGCACGAGCGGGCTCCCGGCAGGCAGCAGACTGATCAGTCCCGTCCTCAACCTCTCGTCGAAGTTCTGAAACAGCGTGTTGCCTCCCGTGAGGAAGATGTCCTTCAGGAACGCATCCCTATCCACGCCGGGTAGGCCAACGAGGCGCTGCCCAAGTATATCGCCCGCAATCTCCACCAGCCCGGCCTGGTCCACCCCCGCGATGTGCGGCTGGAACACCACCTCGGGCACCCGGATGCGCTCGACGTTGAGGTGAATCCGGTGCGTCTCGGCCGCCGAGGCCGGGTCGAAAGGGCGCGGCCCGTAGTGGAACGCGTGCAGCAGGCTCTTGGTCCAGTCCCTCTGCGCCTCGAGCGTGTGCTCGTACGTGAAGTCGTCGTCGTACCGCAGCAGGTCCTGCTCCAGCGCGCGGACCGAGGCCTCGAGGTCCTCCTCCCCTTCCTCCTCGTCGTCGCTGTCGCCCTTGTTGGCCCCGATGGCCACGCTGCGGTAGACGCCCCAGTCCGCGTCGTCGGCGCCGAAGTCGTCGTCGTCGCCCCCCCTCCTGCGCTTCCTGCCGCCGCCGCCCGCCGCGCCCCCCGAGGGCGTGTCCGACGCCAGGTTGGCGAGGTTCTTCATCCGCATCTGGCTCGCCAGCGACTTGCGGTTGCCGAGGTCGGCCTTCATCCGGTCGCGGTCTCGGATCTGCGCGAGTTTCGCTAGCCGGGCCTGGCGCTTGTCTTCCAGCCAGCCTTCCAGGTCGTTCGTGCGGCGCTCCTCGTCGAGCCGCTCTTCCTCGGCTATGCGCGCCTTCTCCGCCTCCTTCTCGGCTTTCGCCCGTTGCCGCGCTTCGAGACCCGACTTGAGCAGCCGCTGGTGGCGCTTCTGCTTCAGCCCGGCGTCGTCCAGCTGGTCGTCCGGCACCTCGAGCAGGCTGAAGTCCGGAGGCGCCTCTTGCTCCTCCTCCTGCTCGCCGCCCAGATCCTTGGTTCTCGCCTTCCGGATGCTCCTCTCCAACTCCTTGATCATCTTCTCCAGCTGCGCCTCGTCCTTGACCTCGGCGTCGTCCAATATCCTCTTCGTCTCCTTCTTGTTCTGGTCCGCGATCCGCCGCCGCACGTCGACGTAGTACTCGAGCTCCTGCTCCTTCTTCATGAGCCGCTCCAGCCGCATCTTGGCAGCCTGCTCCTGTAACCGTCTTCCGCTCTCCTTCTTCCGCTCGGCTATGCGCGCCAGCTCCTCCTCCGTCTTCTGCACGACCACCTCTTCGGTATAGGGGTACTGGATGATGCGCTCGCGGTCCTCGAGCCCTGTCCAGTCCAGGTAATGCGCCACCTCCTCGTCGTAGTCCTTGGATACGTAGCAGAACTCGCGCACCATCCACTCCGCCTGTGAAGAGGTAAGCTTGCCCTGGAAGCCCGGGTACTTCAGCCGGATCAGCTTGAGGAGGTACTCGGACGCGTGCCAACCGCCCCAGTTGAGGCGGATGGCCTGCGCCAGCATCGGCTTGGCGTTGTGCACCGGTATCACATGCGTAGCGCTGTAGGAACTCGAGACCACCAGCCCCGTCCTGCCGCCGTTGTAGTTGTACGAGAACAGCGAGTCGATCCCGTACGCCAGCCCGGGGGCGCCGTAGGCCTCGAAGACGACCTCGGTCATCATCTTCCGGCTATAGGGCAGGTTCGCCACGGCCTCGGTCATGACGACGGGCATGTCGACGGCGCCCTCGGCGCTGCCGTTGAGGCCGAGCTTCATGAAGGTGTGGTCCAGCACGTGCTCCATGACGTCCCAGTTGCTGACGACGCCGGTGCCGGCCTCGAAGGCGTTGCGGATGTGGCCGCGCGAGGTGGCGTCGACGTAGCAGTCGCTGCCGGCGAAGCTGAAGGTCTTGCCCAGCTTGCGGTCGCGGAACTTGGACATTATGGGCGGGATCTGGACTCGCGGGGCGGATTCGAAGGACCAGCCGGCGCGGACTGTGGAGGAGCCTGTATAGAGTGGTCGATTAGAAGGCTAACTGGTTGCAGCTTGGGTGGGAGGGGAGATGCTTACCATTGTCGATCACGATGGCGGTTGTTCCCTGTGGCCGGGCTAGAGCTTTCTCCCGTCCATCTATCTGTGGTGGCATATATTTTTCGAATTTGACTTCTTGCACTGGGTAGACGGTAGGAGGAGGAAGCATGGCTAGAGCCTCCCTCCGACTGAGGGTCGTCGGGGCATCGATTGCCGAGGGCGCCATTGTAGAGCTGCGTTCAGTCTCAAGTATAGGCTCAGTAAGTTATGAGGATGTCCTGGTTATCATTGTGTTACTGTTCCAGATATTTGCTGAGGAGACTTGCAATCTGTCTGGCGGCTGTGGAAAATCGGTGGTGCAAAGGAATGGAAGCAAGAGGAAGTCAGATCGCTTGGAGCACCACAAGGGTAAGTCTAGAGTCGCTGGAAGCTATCATTGGGGACGCAACCGATAAGAAGGGCACGGACCAGGGTGCTTGTTCTATCAAACCCCAAGACCAGCCTCACTACCTTACTCAATCGCGTCTCTAAGCGGAGGAATGAGCAGTTTATATGGTGGAAATCCGTTCTGTGCTTTTTTAATAGGAGACAGTGATAGAGACTGCTGCAACTTCCGCCATCCCTTCAACATTGGTCCATGCCTTCCAATGACGATGCTTGTGACATCGATGTCTCCTCTCTGCCCGGGTATCGTAATGTTCGTTAATGCTTCGTAAAATCCATTCCATCTCGTAGGCACCAATCGACCCCTTACTACGGATCCTTCAGGTTATCGGTAGCTACGACTAGTCAGTACGCATATCGAAGCCAGAAAAGGAACCCGAAACGGTGATTACCTTCAAGGTGGAAGAGCACATTGGACTGGTAGTTCTTGAACATGGTCGCGACCAACTCCACGTTCATGTTCTCCACGTTGATCTCCTGCAGTCCCTTGTTCATGAGCATGACCGCCTCGTTCAGCTTCTCCTGCTTTGCTGTCAGTGATCGTGGTGACATAGCTTCAACCGAGGTGACATACTACATTGGTGATGATGCGAGCTCGCAGCACGTTCTGCTGATGCTCGTGGGGACTCTCCTTTACGGATGATTAGCGATAGTCGTGAACTGTATTAAGGTGCGAACATACCATCTTGACTCTAGTCGTTGTACGTGACAACCCAGTCTCGCCTCTCGAGTGCTTCTCAAGTGTCAAAGCTGACAGTCAACAAGTACACAGTGGGTCTTAATGTCGCGTCTATTGCAGGGGGTCTGTATCGAGCGCGTGTGTATCTTGCATCCAAGTAAAGAGGCGGTGGATAGCGGCAGAATTGTCGAGCTTCCCAAGATGATGCAAGCGACCACAGCTCCAAACCAAGCTCGAATTTGTTGATCAGCATTCACCATAGACCCTCAGTCCTGCTTCACATCGAGGAACACTGCCACTAGACCACAGCTATGTCGAACCAAACGCCGGAACAACAAGCCGCTACAGCCGCGCACCAGGCGCTGATCGAGCAGCTGGACATGCACTCGATCCACAAGTCCTTCCGCAGCCCGTCGTGGCGCCCCAACCAGCGCCGCAACAAGAACATCAAGACCATCCTCGGCGACGCCACCCGCAAAGAAGCATCTTCCTCTATCGTCGCGACCCCCCTGCCGCAAGACAACAGCGGCGCCGCCACCCCGGCCGCGCAAGGCGACAACGACGACGGCCTGTCCACCTCGGGCACGTCCACGCCCGCCGTACCCTCCGCCAACGGCGCCGCGAACGGAGGCGAGAGCAACCTACAGCCCAACCTCGCGCAGGCGTCTAGGAGCCTGTCCAAGCTGGTGCTGGAGAAGAGCCTGAACGGGAGGACCAACAACGCGAGCGGCGGCGGATTGGCGGCGGCTGGCGCTGCCGGATCGGGCATGTCATCCTCGGCGCCTAGCGCGACGTACACGAACATCGAGAGTGCGCCGAGCCTGGCTCATTCGAGGAGGTACTGTGATGTGACGGGGCTGCCGGCGCCGTATCTGGATCCGAAGACCAGGATGCGGTACCACAACAGCGAGGTTTTTGCCATGATACGGAGTCTGCCGCCAGGAGTTGCCGAGCAGTTCTTGGAGGCTAGGGGAGCGCATACGGTTCTCAAATGATGGGTCTACGTGGTGTTGTCTATATTGCATTCTGGCGGCATCAGGGATATCGGAGTTGCTGGTTTACAATGAGGGAAGCGGGCTTGCTGGCGTAACTTGAGACGTGGGACATGGGGTTCATCCTTTGGTTTTGGAATTCGTGGAGTTGAGAGTACATATAGTACTTTCGATTGGGACATTCCGATTGGACTACAGTGGAATTGCTACTGCAATGTTCGGCCATCAAAGTCAAGTCTCGATATGCACCCAGGACCTTTCGATCCCAGGATGTGAGTCGACACTCCGGCTTAATCGTGATCGTGGTTGCTCTCTGCCAGAGCGACAGATCACTAAGAACGTATGGGTGAACGAACTCAGATACCATAGCACAAGGCTACGGCCGTCGTGGCATATTCTCCAAAGGATTCGGAAGACAAGTCTAACATGTCGTACCAACCTGAGCCCAAGAGCGTGGTTATTGTGCACGCTGCGTGAGGACGAGAGCTGCCAAACTTGGAGACAGCTTGCAATACTAGCCATAGAGCGAGTGTAGACGTGTTTTCAGAGGACATCTAGCGGTTATGCCTGACAATCGTCACTCTATACACATCATCACAGAACGCAAAGAGAGGTAGTTCTCACAGGATACATGGAAAGATTTGGACTCGAAGAATTTCGTGAACCGTGCCGTTGAATCAAGTGGATCCAAGCTTTAAGTGGCGCACAGGCCAAAGGGGCGCCGCGACTCGGCAGCTGTCCACCCCTGTGAAGCGTCGCGTCTCATTCAGCAACTTTTTGATCGAACAAACCACATCTCCACAAGAACTGTACGCTCACAAGCTTTGTACACGGCTGTACCCTACCTCCAAGGTGCCTTCCACCGGTCAATCGAGTCTTTTCCGTACAGCCTGACTGTCCGTCAGTCACAAAGTCCCCAAAATGCCTACAATGTGGTTATCAGACTCCCAAAGTACGAGCTGGCCCCTTTCCAGACTTTTGCGCGCCAGCAGCGATACTGACCCTGTCTCCCAGAAATCGGAGTCGCCTTCTGCTCTGGAGGTAGCTAAACAACTCACGGCTCCGGTCTCACACTCCTCCAGGGGCCTCGACTGACTTATCACTCCAACAAACAGGCGGCTTCTTCCTAATAGGCGGCGTACTCCTCTTCTTCGACCGCGCAATGCTAGCAATGGGAAACGTAGCTCCTCCCCCTTTCTCTCCCACCTCCTCCCCCCTTTTCTCCCCCGTCCACCACTGACCAATGTCCCCCCCCCCTCCCGATCCTCTTCCTAA